>JBBPSC010000339.1:0-20502 GCA_038093395.1 Baorangia bicolor
TGCCCCACCAAAAGCAGTCAATGGGTCGCTCGAAAAGCAAAAGCACACCAGGCCCATCTCGCGTGCTCCCACAAAAAATTCCGTCTACTCAGATGCCCAACCCTTCTTACCAGACCAATCCACACTTTTGGTAACCACCAAAACTGGTAGAAAACGCAGTAGACCGTCCCTTGGTTGATGATGCCTTCAATCACAGGCACGTAAAAAGGGGTTGAGATGATAATATTGTCGAGCAATTCATACATTTACACCATTGCTTCTTCCGCTAGCGTCTTGCCGCAATACAACACTCCAGGGCCATGTCTTGCCGCCAATGTAGCCTAGTCCTTACCACTTGAGCTCGAATGAAGATGGTATGTAGAAAATGGTTCGTCATCTAGATGTAACCTTAGATCGAATCTACTTTCTGCGCCAGGAATGCTTGAAGCTGAGGAGCAGTGATGCACCCCTCATCACGTCCTTCGGAGGTCCTACTTGCGTCGACGATGCGAGGGAGAGCAACGATAATGCCGAATCCATGCGTGTGTCGTTCGGATCACCGTCTTGAACCTCTTCAGATCCGAGTCTAACGTACCCATCTCTCGACAACTTCCGGCGCTTGGCTTGGCGTTCGCAGGCCCATTCAAGTGTTCGTATTCTCTTCCACTTGACAAGTTTTTCCTTGTTCTGTTCTTGCTCGGCTGTTTGATCGTGTCCGTTTAACTCGGCCGGGGCGGTCGGGTTTTCCGACAAGGTCTGGGGCCGGGGTGGGTCGATATCCTTGGCATACGGCGCCTCGTCCTTTGTTTCCGCGGACTCAGAATGTTCTCTTGGCCTTGACGTCAACGCGTTCAGGGAGTCGAGCAGAGGTTTAATCTTGACGATCGCCTTGGATGCGATCATGTTCAGTCCATCCCCCGGATCCTTGCTGTCCGAAGGATATACCGTTAGATCGACCCCGGATGCGTCCAGTGTGGCATTGTGTGACGGAGAGGACACGCTGCGCAGACAAGAGTCCGCCCTCGCTCGTCCCAAGCTCCTGTCCGACCTTTCGACAGTCGGCTGACCTCGTTTCGACGTCTGTCGTTTATTCTGGAACCAGATCGTGACGGTCTTGTAATCCCTATAAGTGATCAGGGATTCGACGTCGGGGTTTCGCTCGAAATGAGAAGCGCTCGAGATGAGTTGCGAGTGACTTACATTCCCAACTCGGCCGCGAGATCTTTCTTTTGCTGGCGGGATGGATGTGTCTCTTGCTTGAACACATCCTCGAGTCGGGCGAGCTCTGCGGTTGACAAGCGGTGTCGAGCCTTCTTGCTTGACGTTGCGGTGACACTCTCTCGCTGGGACGGGTCGTGGTTTGCCAGGTTCTCCTTGCTAACCAAAGGTTGGGCGGCGGTAGTACGACGGGTGCTTCTGGGGACGGTGCGCATCTGATATGTGTAAATGAGGGTGGGATAGGCTGTGGACAAGTAAGTGCACTCAGGGGTTTAGAAAACCTGATCGACGCGCGGCTAACAGTATCTTCACGTGAGCACGGGCGGGTAATTAAACATATGTTTTCTTGTAGTGACAGTCAACGTGCAACTGAAAAATCGTACTGGTGGTATGCGAAGTGTTGGAACAACAAACAACAGATGAATACGAAACTTGCAAGCGAATAAAGACGAATAATTAGGACGAATACAGCAACAGCTACCGACCCCATGGTCCTTTAACGACAAAACTGAAGATAATTACGAGTGCATTTTGAAACCCAGAAGTGTGATGGCCGCCTCCACATCTTCAAACTGCGGCGTCATATTCGGGCGAGAGAATAGGGCGTTCTTCCTGTTCAGCCTCGAGGCATCGCTGTGTGGAGAAACGATGGCACCGGGCTCGAGATTAATTACTTCCGGCTCCGCTCCGTCTTCATCAACCTCTCGGCAGCGTCTCAACACAGGATGCGTGGACAACCCGTCTGCATCTTCATCAACCCATTTTTTCTGCCTCGCCTTGAGGCAGGCCCATTCCAAGGGACAAAGTATCTTCGCTCGTGACGATAGAACCGCCAAGCGGGCCTCTTCAGGGTCAGGGGAAGACGGAGGAACAGCTGGGGATGATAGCATGTGCGTCCAGAGCTCCGAAGGGCTGGATGGTTTTTTATGTTGAACGTTACTCTTACGTGGGGTGAGCGGTAAGCGCGGCGAGTTTGATTGCAAAGTCAAGCTTGGGCGCTCGGAGAGCGCAGCGATACGATCGAGCGAGATTTTAGAACGATCGAGTGGTGTCTTTGAACGCTGATGTCGATGACGCGCAGGATTGTTCTCGTCGGAAGAGAGGGATTTCTTCCTAGAGGTCTGACGTTTGTTCTGAAACCAGTTGGTGACAGACTTGAGCTCCCTAGAGTATCGGTCTGGGTCAGGTGAGCGCAGGAGGAGGGGTGAAGGAACGTACATGCCGATTTCGTTGGCGAGCGCTTGGCGTTGCGCGCGGGTAGGGTGTGGAGTCGCCTCGAACAAATTGTGGAGGGCATATAGCTGGGCAGGGGTGTTGCGCCGCCTGACATATGGGACATAAGAGTCTGATCTCGGGTCCAACAAGGAGGGAGGGGTAGTCATTATGCACCTGGGACATATGTCTGTGGGGAAAACATATGGACCCACAGACGTACCCGATCACTAACAAACGACGCGGTCATGTGACTCTCAAACTTTGTCACGTGCACACAGGAAGAGTACTAAATGCTTACATTAGATATCCACAGATTATACCGTTTCTGAACTAGATATACCCGTCAAATCATTTCCGTCATGCGTCCCACCCCTCCGATAGTAACTTGTTCTCCTCCTCCGTGTTCGTCCCCACAGGGGCAATATAGAGTGTCGTCTCCTGCTGCAACAGCTTGAGATGTTCGTGGGTGAGGCTCTCCGCCCAGGGTGTGTTCAAGTACAGCTTCTTCATCGGCACCCCTACACCCTTCCTCAAGCGGCAGAACTCTGCAATCACCGCAGCTGGCAAGGCTTGGACTTCCATACATTGAAATTTCGGACACAGAACGTGGCGGGCAGGGGAAACCGCCTCTGACGTAGCCGACCCGCCTTCCAAGGGCATGCGATAGTTCATGGGGTTCTCCGCAAACGAATTGAGGACCTCTGGTTTTATCCGAGCCAGTCGCGCATACCCGATCTCAGGCATCGTGTCAAGCCATCGGACAAAGGTCCGCTTTCCCACCGGGTTCATCTCCAGCTCGACGTTGTACAGCGTCAAGATCCGCACTTGCTTGAATTTCCGCGTCAACATTGCGATCAGAGGCATATAGTCACCGCCGATCATAGACATCATGGTCAAGTCACGAACGCGAGGGGCGTGGACCTGTGCAACGATGAAGCACGCGAATGAGAGGTTGAAAGATCCGAGGGTGAAGGTCTTTAGATTTGGGAGCTCGACGGGGGCGTGGTCAAACCATTTCTCTTCTGGCTGAGGACCACACCCATCCAGCGTGAGCTTGTCCAATTTGGGACAATTCTGAAGAATTGCCCTGAAGCGTTTGAGTGTAGGAGACGACTCCATTGCAATATGCCGAAGGTCGAGTGTCGTCAGATTGGACAGCGGCGTGTCGTCAAAGTCGATATGAATACCCGATAAGCAAAGGTACTGCAGGTGGCGGGTCTGGCCACCAAACAAAATGGCAGGGTCGCGATGGCCTTGGGTATCAAATCCAGGCCCGATCCAAACATAAGGCATGCCGGAACGGTGAATCTCGAGGCGCTCGATGTTGATGGGTATCCCTGCATTTCCAGCGGTTTGCAGTTTCTGAAGGACGGTAAGCGCGGGAGGCCAGTTGTCGACGATGATAACGAGCATACGGATCTGAGAGAGTTTAGTGAAGAGTTTGTCAAGCATGTCTGACATTTGTTGAGCGGTGAACTTTGAAGGGTCTCGTGGGTTGGTCCGTTTAGGGTTAACCTCATTGAGTCGAATGTCCAAGCGAGCGGACCCCGCTCGTTTGAACCACTCCCATGATCTCTCGTAGGGAGGAGTGTCATGGAACCAGATGGCATTCCAGATGATCGGGTCCTCGGTCATCAAGCGACGCCACGCTTTGCAGACCCACGTGAGATGCAAGCGCTGCTTCACGCCTTCTGAGGGATGGTTTGCAGACCACACGACGAGGTGAAAGATATTGGAAATGATTTCTGGTGGCAGATCCATGAAACGGAACATGCGCCAGTATACGAGCATTCGGTTAAACTGGAATTGGAGGGTTGTCCGGAGGAGTCCAAAGTTGACTCGAGGGCCGAGTCTTGCAATTTGAGCTTCACCGTGCGCTATCACCTGCGACCATTTTTCGATGAGCTCCTTCATCCTCGGGTGCGTATCCTTCCTGCCGGAAATGGGCTCAGGCATACCTGCGAGGGTATCTTTCATGATCTGTAGCTGAAGATTCACGTAACCCTTCGATCCGGGAGTTGGGGAGAGTGGTACATGGGATGTCGGATGAGGAGCGGGGGCACGGGGTTGTGCAGGTGGTGGATTGGTGGACATCAGTTGGACGTGTCAGCGCTGTGTGGTGATTAGGAATGGGTGCAGAGGGAGGGTATGGGGACACATACCTCTGAGAAAGTGGGTGGATGGAGATGGATTGAGAGAGAGATGGCTGGGCTGGTGAGCTTTATAGAGAGGGCCCACAAAGGCAGCTTGTATTCGGTGACCATTTGTGATCGCTATGTGGCCACACGCACCACCGCCAAAGCGTGCTTGTTTGTCCTTGTGGGCGCTGTAAATCCAAATCCTTTTATTTGTTGGCTGGGAAACCCACACTCCTCTCTCTTTCAGCTATCAAAGCGAGCAATGCAACACCTGCCTCACCGTGTTCCCCACCAACAAGTACACAATGCTCGGAGGTACGCGCGTGGTTGACATCGAGGCGCCCTAAATCGTCTTCCACAGTCACCGGCTTCCACCCGTATCTGCTTTGACAACGAGTTTGTCAGGGTCACATGGACCACCGCCGGAGCGCGACCTCGTGACTATATCAAGGCAGGTAGGTCGACTCTGAAACCTCCACAAGACAGCCACAGCCCGGAGGATCACGCTCAGTCGAGCGGATACAGGCGAGCACGGGGCACAGAGGCGGGGAAAGCCGTGCTGCTAAATCAACGACGGTCGACATGGGAAACGCACAGTGAGCGATCCGAAAAGAGCTGGAGCTGGAAATGGGTTGGAACACGACAATGCACAAGTGCCGGACCAAACGGTGAGGGTGGTACCCGAAAAGAAAGCGAAGTCCGGAAAGCCGCGAAAATCATCGGAAAAGTGCGTCGTCTAGTGCGTTTATCGACCTCCGGTAAAGCGTGCGCATTACGAGCAAGGTACATTCAAATACTGACCAAGCAGGTTCACGTACCCTAGAGGGTTTGCGACGCGGGGGGTGAAGTGTCTTGACCCAGTGTGTACCAAATCCTGAATCATGAGAATCATCTCGCCACTGAGTCCCTTGGCATGGAGACTAAATCGCAAGTGTGATCCTAGAATGCAGGATAGAAGCAAAGCTGGACACTGCTAGGATGCGGGTAAAAAATCCGACAGGTGTTTGACAGAGGTACGGTTGTTGTCGATTATGATAAACAGAAAAGATGCAAGTCTCACGATCTCTGTCTCACATTTCACAACACTATAAGGTCAACTTCAGGGAAATATTAGGCCGTTTCTGAAGAGTTTGTCTCTGGAAGTCTGGGAATCGGTGTGGAGAAGTCGCAAAGGGTTGGGATTCGGCGAAGAGGGGATTCACATAAATTTCGTCCAGGTTCGAGCTGATCCACCTGGTTCGCAATCTCCATGGCAGACACGTCACTGATATTCGCAAGTGGAACAGTAGATCTGGTATTCCTTGCATGGTCAGAATCAGTGGTTACTTCTGCTTTGTTGAGGTCCGATGTCATGGATAAAAATCATCATTGCTTTGTGTGGGTGGGCTTATAAGCATAGGCCGACCTGCTGATTGAGCAAAGCATCTTTGAACGTAGGCACGCTTGCTTTGTCCCCAACTTTACAAACAAAGCAGACAGACTGGCGCCGCAATGTTCGGTGGATAATGTACATGCTCATACTGATTCAATAGGATGCGACGCCACGTGGGATTTCATCGCCCATTTCTCCACAACGTCTGTTGTGAGGCAACTTCATGATGGACATTGTTTTTATTCGACCTGACACCAAGTACTCACAACCACCGTCGCGTGCGTGCTAGTCCATTAACAACGAGCACTTAGGGCACGTACTTGGGAAGGAATAAGCTCACTCTCTAATTCATATCGACATGTTCAAACTTCAGTTTACTCATTGTCCTGATTGTGACAAGGTACATAGTTCCACCAATTTACAAACACAGTCAAGCTAGCACATCTCACCGTAGCGTACAGATAGCAGAAGAGTCACAAAAAATATAAATACTGCACCTTAATGCCAGGCTCCTGGGATACCTCCAGATCCACCTGCGGGCGCGCCCCCGCCACTGGGGATGAGTTCTTCAATCAGATTGGTGACAATATCGTCTTCGGCGTCTTTGGTGACAGGTGGATGCGAGAGTAACTGATCCATCACCTTGCCAGTCAAGTTGGGGTAAGTACCTTCTGTAAAGCCCATCTGCAACATCAAATTTCAACTACAGTATAATTACGGACAGACAACACGTACGTCTGACAGCTTCCTCATGATTCGGTTTAAAGGACGGTTCTCCTTGTTCTCGTGAACGTGTCCACGGTGCATGTGACCCGTGGTGTGACTACGCCTAGGGACGCTAAACATCTCGAGCTGTGGGTAGGGACCACGCGCGTTGCTGACGATGTGAACCTCCGAGGCAGCTACGATAGACTCAGGAGCCTGGTGTTCTGGAGTCGGGGTGGGGATAACGGTAGGCCTGTCATTGTCCGGCGTGACTTGTATCGGATTATCAGAAGTCTGTCTGGAAAGACTGTGACCGAATAAGGGTTAGCGAACTGAAAAGGAAGTGCAGTGCTGAGCCAACCTCTCAGCCGTAGACTCTTGGTCATGGCGCCTCTGCTCGGCCATCTTCCTGATGGCCTTGGCTTGACGGTACCTTTCTTTACGTGCTTTGTAGTCTGTTTTCGCTCTCTCAACCTCGGCACGAAGCTCTTCAGGTGTAGTTTCTGGGGTTGACGACGGCTGAACAGTAGTGGTTTGGGCACGCTGTTCGGCTGCGCGCGCTCGAGCCTCAGCAGCTGTTGCAAGAACTTCTGCCGCTGCGGCCCTCGCATCATGTCTATTGACAACAACCTCTGGGTGTTCAGAGTCACGACCCCAGAAGCGAGGAGGAGGAGGGCGGGGCCAGCCTCGCGGGGGAAGAGGAGGCGGCGGCGGTGGTGGAGGGGGAGGTGGCGGATGTGCTAGCCCACCCCAAAATGGACCTCCTGGATGGGTGAAAAGTGGTTGACCAAACCACGAGTGATGGTTACGGCGCGCATGGGGAGGCAAGTGAGGAAATCTAGGGGGGGTCGGTACTACACTAAGAGGTGGTCTTGGTATGTCAGATGTTGTTTCATCAGGAGAAACCTGAGCGACATTTCCGGATGCTTGCGAACCGGTGTTCTCCTGGCCATCTTGAGCAAATTCGCCGACCGTGCGGAAAATCCTGCCAAGCGCTTCCGTGACTCGTGCACCAGCCTCTTGCTCAGTGGCACGGCGAAGCTCCTCGAGACTCCTACCCGTCTCCTGTATAGCAGTTCTGTGGAGATTCCCTGCAGCACGCGAAATCGCGTCGCGATGAGCGGCCCAGTAAGTGCCATTTGTAGCATTGATGACAATGTTGCGGAGATGTTCGGACAACTCCGGATGAGTAGAAATGACAGTAGAAATGGTAGTCAAGAGTGTGGCAATATCATGTGCAAGAGAAGGAGAAGCACGATCTGGATCATGTAAATCCAGGGATGGAAGGGGGGGATCATCATCGAGAACTTCCGTCTTCTGCTCTCCGGTAGCAGTGGATACAACAGCTTTGAGCGGCTGTTCGGTGATCACGGGGGTACTCTGTGCCTGAGCTGGAGTAGCAGCCCCGCTCTGCGGAAGCTGAACGGCGGATCTAGGGGAAAACCCAGATATATCCTCGGAGTTCATGTCGAAAACATGAACGGGGGGCTTGGCTGGTGCATCGTAGCCGATAACGGAGCCGGCGGATGAGACATCGTCTTCCACGGTGACTGCGCGTCCTTTGCCTTTGTCCTTGTCCTGAAAAGCTGTTGGAGTAAAAGTGAGGTCGGAGCGGGAAGCGTTTCCACCTCCAGACTCGACTGCTTCGGACTTGGAAAGGCTGACGTCACTCTCTAGGACCTCGACAAAGGCATGAGGGCTCTCAGGGGCATCTCTGGAGAGGAAAAGACTCCCCAAGTTGCCAGGCAGACGTTGCCACTCATCCTCTGCGTCGAAAACCAGAGGTAACACTTCGTGACCACCAAAAGTGTTCCGGAAGTGAGATTGTTGTGGCGGAGCGCTAGGGGGTAAGTGAGACGCTGTGTTAGCGGCCCGAAGGCTGCTAAGATCATGGACGGCGAGCTTGATGACGCCAACGGCGGTGATAAGGGCCGACGTGTAGAAGTCCTGGAGCTCCTCGTCGGAACTAAGAGTCACTTCATCGCCGTCCGAGTCGACGTAGGATACTCCAACGTTCTCGATTGCAATATCGTACAGATTGGCGATTCTGGCGGAGAGAAGGGACCACGTTGGCCGCGTCATGAAGGTGATGCGGCGAGTTAAACCGTTTGCCTTGGTTAGCTTGACTTGGACGGCCATACTGGTTGTGATAATGGGTCAGGAAGAAAAGGTCGTCCTGGGTTGTCCTGGGTCGCCCTAATCTAAGGCTCGTTTCAAACTCCGACGTGCTGCGCCGGTGCAATAAAGTTCAACCTCGACTGCGGCAGTAGCTGCGACTCCGACATCCAACTAAGATTTACTGTATTCGCTACATCCATATCATACATGCAAACTTATGTCTCTTCAGGCGAAAATAGCCAAACGAGGGTCCATAGCCGCGGGGTCATTCAGCTATGCAGGAATATCAGAGTGCAATACTGCAGGACCGGGAGATTCGTACTCACCCTGTAGTTGATATTCAAGGCACTGATACTAACAATTTCAGCATCCGAGAGGTCGAAGCTGTTGCACTGCAAGTTAGCAACCAGTCTGTTGAGGTCGTTACTCTTCGGAATGACAGCGATACCGCGCTGAGTCGCCCATCGCAGCAAGACCTGGGCGGTAGCTGTGCAATGTGAGAGTGTAGGCAAACGAGAGATGCAAATAACATACTCTTCTTGTGAGCTGCGGCGATGTTTGTGGCAAGGTGGTGCTGGAGCAGAGAAGCCGAGTCCTTGCCCATGCCAAGCTCGAGATAGCTCTGAGGACCAAAGGAGGAGTATGCTGTTACAGCAATTCCGAGGGTCTTGCAGAGGCTAACAAGACCTTCCTGGGTCAAGTAGGGGTGTAATTCGACCTGGAGCACCTGTGGCTCATACTTGGCATATCGAAGCACATCAAGGATGAGAGACCCCTGGCAGTTACTGGATTACAGTGAGACATGAAGCAACCTCTGGTGAGCCAATTGCATACCTTAAACCAATGTTCTTCACCAATTTTTCGTCGACAAGTTCTTCCATAGCTCCCCATGTCTCCGACAAGGGGGTATTTTCTGTTTTACTCCGTGAACTTGCGAATGCAGGAAGGAAATTTATACCCACGGAGGTACACTTTGCCATCGTCACCGAACCACTCAGGAGGGTAACGGTGGTTAGGATCAACGTATTTCAGGGAGATAGGGAAGTGGACCAGGAAGAGGTCGAAATAGTCAATACCCCAAAGGCCGAGTTGTATCTTGGCGATTTGTTTCACCTGTTACTTTAATTAAGAGGTGCATCACTCTAAGGGGAAAAAACCGTCTTGCATGGTCGTGAGCATGGAAGGTGTTCCAGAGCTGTCGTCTCGCTATCAGTCCAAGTGTGTGAAATCAACCAAGCTTTACGACTCGGCTCACCTTGGAAGTGATGACTAAAGAAGTACAATTAGTTTGACCCAGTACATGAGGACATGCTACTCACAGAGATCTTCACGCTTCACGAGACCATCTGCGATCGCCCGGCGGACACCCTCCCCCGCCTCTTTTTCGTTCCCGTAGTCGCCGGCACCGTCGAGAAGACGATAACCAGCCTTGATGGCATTATAAACCGTCTTGAGAAGCATCAGGCACTGTGGCAGCGCTCTAGATCGGTGAAAACTCACGTCTGCACAAGTAGATTTGGTGACCTGTATTGGGAAATTGAGCACAAGACGAACTTTTCAAGGGTGAAAAGTTACCTTCCAGAGGCCAAACCTTGAATGGGTGCAGGAAAGTGCTTAATAGAATGTTCGGCACGAAATAAGGAGACGTACCCAACCAAAGGCATCTATGATATATTAATCTGCGATCAGATGGGGATATCAGAGAGGCGGGATACATGCCTTTTGTCCGGTTCGCTTGAGCACGACGGTGGCCATTGCGTTAGTGATCGGTATCGATAAGGGTTGGGGGAAACAGGAAAACAGAAAAGCTTTTTCTATGATCAAACAAAACCTACGGCCCGAGATCCAGCGGCGCAGTGTGAGAGTCACGAGGAAAGAAGTTGTCCTTATGACCTTGACATACTTAGACTGGAGAGCAACGGGGAAGCCGGCCCGCCTTTGCTCTTCCGGACCGTCGGAGTTCTACAAGTCCGACTTGCAAATTTCAGAGACTCGAGTCCAGTTGTCAGTCATCCATTTGAACAATATCTGTGCGTGTCGCCTTGCATTTCCAGCTTCTACCATAAACTTTTTACCGCCAGCCTAGCCTACACTCGATACTTTGGCAACTCTCACAAATACCGATCTCATTGACATGCGCTTCTATGTCCTAGGAATCGGACCCATTGGCTCCCTCCTTGCCCATCATCTCCGGGTAGCACTCCCTCGCGCGCATTCCATCACGCTCATACACAAGTCCATAAGTCAAGCACGGACTGCGGCTTCCCTTGGTGGCGCAATATCTATGGAGAACCAGGGCATAGTGCAAACCCGCGACGGGTATGATATGGAGGTTTTCGAACAAGGGGACTACTCTGGTGCCGGTATACCTTTCGACTCCAGCCTTTCCAGGGATGGGGTCAAACACTATTCACCATCCCTTGAGAACCTAAGGACTGACCTCATCGAAACACTCTTCGTCACTACTAAAGCACAGAACACCACGAATGCCATCTCTCGGATGCTTCCCCGTCTAACACCTAGAAGCACAATCGTGCTACTCCAGAATGGGATGGGTATCTATGAAGACCTTGTGCAAAAGCTTTTTCGTAACCCCGAAAGCAGACCTCACTTTATCCTGGCTTCGAATACTCACGGTGTATGGTTCAAGTCACCGTTACACGTCGTACATGCAGGAGTCGGCGACATCGAGTTCGGTATCATTCCAGACAGCCGCGGTCGGGACTTCGAAGCATCGTTGTCGGAAGAGTGCAAGCCGCAGCACGAACGAGAACTCAGTCTCGACGATATAGCGCATCGAGGTGAAACATCTTATGCCCAGTATTCCAGTTTACGGGACACAGTAGCTGTCCTTAGCTCGCTTGATGGGCTGGGCTGCAAATGGAGGCGAATGTCAGACGTACAGCTTACAATGCGCAAAAAACTAGTCGTGAATGCCGTAGTGAACCCCCTCACAGCAATTCTTGGCTGCCGAAATGGTGCTTTGTTCCAAGATGAGGCATCCAAGCGAATGCTACAAGACATTTGCGCAGAAGCTGCTGCCGCCTTTCAGGCGCAGCTGGAAGCTGACACACAAACTTTCCTCGGTTCGCTTGCTCCAGATATAGAGAGGAGCCAAGCCCCCTTGGGCCGGATGCCACACGATCTCCAAGCTGATGCGCTCGTACAAGAAGTCAAACGAGTCGCCCAACTGACAAGAGGAAACATCTCGTCGACACTATCTGATATAAGGAAGGGAAGACCGACTGAGATCTCATTCCTGAACGGGTACCTTGTTCGTCTTGGGCAACAATACGGTGTTCCAATGCCCGTGAATTCAGCTCTTCTCAATTTGGTCAATATGCGAGGTGCTATCCCTGTTGACCAGATGTTCTAAGTGGTGCCGATGTCAGGTGTGTCCATTCGTCCACTTACACCAAGGTTCTACTCAACCCAATAATTATACAGTCCACGAGCGAAGTAGTTGCTTGATGCGACTATCTACACGATATGCTATCCACCTCACAATGTATGTCGCTCCTTGCTTTGGAGGAGAAGGGAACTCATAAACGGTAGACTACATAAACACCCTGTGATTGTAGAGAGGTAGCAAAGTTTTGGATGAGTATGAAGTATTGGATATCATAGGTTCTCCGTTGAAAACGAGCACCGGCGGCTGAACGACTGATAGATTTCCAGCCAGCCTTAGATATTTACATGGTTTGACGTCAGTCAACCTTTTGCCTGCTGAAACGCTTCTAGCCTACTTTAGCAATGCTCAAAGTACCAATGTCAATCCCTCTCGTTTCCCTCAAGTGTTTGTCATGGCGATTCTCAACGAATACCTAGATCTCCCGAGGTCACTATCTTCCGTGTTGAATGAACCGAATAAATGGTGTATGAGTGCGTGTATTAATCTGTATTGGAATGTTCATCGATCTACGCATTAGAATGATCGTCACCTTAGTTTGAATGCAGCTGCAATGTCCATGCTCGCACTGCCTCGGTATACGGTGTTTGCGACCAACCCGTGACGCCCGCCCACCTAGATCATCCCCGCACTGCTATGCCGACAGATTCATTTGAATTCCACGCGCTGACTGTTTGGGTGAGCTCTACCCCGGGACCTCGCATAGGTTCTATCCCACCACAATCTCCAGAGGATGCGTCGTTCGATGCTAACTTGAACACAACGTATGACATGGGTGTGCATGGTGAAGAGCCGATGATGAAACACGGGTGGGCAACTGCTACAGTCTGTGAAGGAGCTACGTTGTCTTCCTTAAACCTCTCGGAGGAAGCGTTCGAATTTACAGAAGCTCGCGAAACAAGTTCTTGTTTGCTCAGATACAGTTCACGTTCGCTGGAAAACCCGATCCGTTGCAACTAGTACAACAATTTTGCAAAGAGAGCCTACAGAAGCAGTGGTTTGCGTAGTTGAGTTTAGGATGATACCCTGGCGCGAATGTTAGTACAAGACCCGCTTACAGTGACTTGGATGAACCAGCAGATCAAGAAGGACTTCAGATTGAGATTAAGACGAGCATACCTATGGGGGCGAGGCTACCCCTGTGGCCCGTGCATATCTACCGTTTGAGGAAGAGCCGTGCTCTAGCCAAAAGTTTTAGTAGTATATGTAGCGTAAATAAATTTAAAACCAACCAATCTTTATCATGTTTGACTCTAGTCTCTACTAAGTCCCACACTTGGATGGTGCGGTCACTGGGCCAGTGCTGGTAAACCTCTCGTGTTCAACCGGATCAGGCTGCTACCATCATGGCGCTAAAAGAGTTCCCCTTCGACGTCTATGTGCAAATTCTCAAGCAACTTCCCATATCAGCTCATTCAGATGAAGGCCCAAGGACGTTAGCTGCTTGTCTCCAGGTGAATTCGATTCTCCGGAGTGCAGCTTCTATCGCTACGCTCTGGGAACCACATTATCATGTACGATACACGACCAGCCTCCCTGCGAGTGAGCTTTCGCGAAAACAGGCGTTGGGCGATGACTGGAAGTCGCTTTATATGGTGCGCGTCCGTCTTGACCGACAGGCCACCAAGATCTTGGATGACATTATTATGGAACGTGATGCTCGATTGGAGAGAGCAAGGGAGGTAACGTCCACGCTTTCATATGACGTCTGGAATGCATTGGCCACGGAAGCTCAATGTCCTATCCCCGAATTTTTCCGTGGTGTCCACGATAGCAATGAAGGCGAAGTTCCCCGTCACGCTATTCCACGCCGCTTCTGGGCACGATCCTTGCTGGGCACTATAGCACGTAGTCATGCGGTGCGGACATGGAGCGGAATCAGGGATGAGGAGGATAACGATGCGGACACACTAGAAACAGCGATCGCTTGTCTTTCATCATATTTTGCTCACTCTCCGATGGAGGTAAGTGGTGGACGTACTGTATCCTTTACAAAACTCATTACATGGCTTCGTGAAGATTTCGTCTCTGCTCGACATCCTTAGTGACCTCTGTCGGTCGTATCTTGCGGATAAAAACCTCCCGACTATCCCAGTCGAGTTTAATCACAGTGAGGGCGTACTATGCCGCATATCGTCATCAATCTGCGACTTCCTTTGGGAACGTGGATTTAGAGCCGCGGAACGTGAGCTATAGACCGGCTTGAGTATTGTGCGCTAATCATGGAGTATCAGACTCTCGATTCAATGCCTTCAACACGCGATTTCCCCATTGGTTCCTCACAACGCACAAAGACACAATTCCTATTTCACTGGTATACATTTTCGTATGCCTTGCTCGCCGCCTGGGAATAAGGGCTGCTCCCGTCGATTTTCCTGCAAGAGTCCTAGCTATCGTCTCATCCCCTGAACCCACAGTATCCGATATCATCGTGGATGTCTTTGGATCACGCAGCAAGGCCATACTATCACTTCAAGAGGACATTCCTCGTTTACTCATGGACGTAGGCGTTGCCCCCTTGCCCTCCATGCGCTACGTCCGGCCAGCCAGCACAGCTTCCATGGTTGTCCGTGCATCGAGGAACATACTTGCCTCGTTCTCGTTCCTTCCACCACTGGAAAACATTTCTGAAGGGGATCTTCATACCGCATTCTATGTCGGGCTCACCGTGAATCTGATTTTCATGAACGACAGGAGATACCTTTTGAACATCATGAAACACATCGCCCGCTTTCCATTAGATATCCTCCCCGTATTGACCGACGCTTTAGCGCCGGGTCTTAGCCCACCCATACAAGAGCAGCTACTAGCTAATTGTAAAGCAGCGCATGAAGACGAGGACGAGGCCGCAGCTTCCGTGACGTTGCGTTCCAAGCTATCAACCCCCATTAAACACTTTGTGGGAATGATTTTCAGACATGCCAAGTATGAATATATAGGATATATATACGGGTGGGAGGTGAGTTTCTCCTCCGTGGCGCTAGCGGATGTCGGACCGATGTTCTTGCAGCCATCCTGCATGGCTTCCGAAGGGTGGATATCGTCGATGAGCGTCGATTCACTTCCTCGCGGGCGACATCAGCCCTTCTATCACATCTTCACTCAAAGCGGGACCGTCCGATGTGAGTCCTCTCGCCGCTCTGTGAAATTTGCATTGACATATGAGCTTAGATGTAGCAGAAGAAAACATCAAACCAACCACGCTACAACCTTATGCATACCGTCAACTATTTGATAATGCCCCTGAAGCGGCTCGGTATTTTGAAGGACTCGTTCAAGCGAATGAAAGAGCCAGGTTGCTTCTAAGTCCGGAGCTCCTTTCTGCTTATCCTGAAGACAATGCTGTCGGCGAGAGATGGATTAAGGAAGCCACGACAGGTTGACATCCGGATGTGATCTATGGTTTGGGGTATGAGGTCAATTCTGGTGTATATGTACAAGTACCATGAATACAGCCCCTCAATCAACTGTCAGGGATACAAATGCTACATGAGGTATGTATGAGGAAGTAGGCAGTCCGAAGAAAGGGTATAGGTGTAAGAATTGGTCCAATTTGCAGGATGGAGAAAAGTCTTGACTAGCAGCTTGGGAAGGGGCGATCACCAATAACCCAAAGTGGTTCCCACAAAGCCAATCTCAACCCATCTTTCCACGTTTTCCACATTCTGTTCTTGCTGTGCCCGTAGGCCCTGGAAGCCGACCTTGTGGTATACTTTACGTGCAGACGCCAACTCTGTCGAATCTCCGTTCCCGACATAAAGAACGAGGCGTTTCTTCATCTGGAGGGTTCTAGCAGGGAATCAGAATAATGGAGAGCACATGGGTCCCAGGTACTCACTCTTGACAGACACGGTGTAGCAGCCGTGCCGCGCAACCACGGCCCCTCCAATGTTCTGCTGTGAAAACTTTGGTAATTGCTGTCACGTTTTCCGACTCTCTGGTAGTGGCAACAAGGCATGCAGTCTCCCACTCTTCGTTTCCCCTTTTGATCATATGCACCCAAGCCTGCTGATTGGTGAGCAACGTCCTAGCCTCCTCCTCCGCGCGTTTGTCATCAAGTTCATAAGGCGGCTATAAGCACGAAATATATTATTATCCATACACTACGCGTTGCAGGTAGTACTCACCGAAGTGTAAGAAAATCCCTTGCACAGGGCTTTGATCCCTTCCAAATGGGAAGTGTCCGCACGACGGAGAGCGATGAGGATGTCCTCGGATTCTGGAAGAGAGGAAAATGAAGCTGAGGACTTGTTGAGTGTCTCGCTGGTGCAGAAAGTGAAGGTCGCGTCGTAATACGGATCCTCGAAAGCCTGAATGCCGTACTTCTGTTGCGTGTGCTCTTCGAATATTTTGGCGAATTTCTCCGCCACCTTCGCGATGGAAAACACGGAAAATATCCTTTGGGGAGGGACCTCCCTCAGCAAACAAAGGACAAGCTGTAACAACGAATCGGATATATTCTTGCCACGCTTTTCCTCTAGGGCGAGCTGAGCGGACGATTTGGGAGTGAATACAAAGATTGGGTAATTTCCCAGTGACCCCTTGGTGCAAGAAAGCACGAACTCGACCTCGTTGCTTGTGTCATTATATAGGATGATCCACAGCTGGTCGTTGCCTTCTTCGCGAGGGAAGTCCAACGCCTTCTTTGCGAACGGGAGAATGATATTTGCAGCTGCTTCGTTCTGCATCAACGCACCCCAGAACTCCGTTGGAAGGTCAGAAGCGTGGCTGTATGCGCGTGCTCGACAAGGGGGGACACTAGGCATGATTGAAAAAATTGGTGGTGAGGATGGTCATATCCCTCTGCTTTATATGCGAGGAGACTATGCCGAATTCATTCAGGAGCTGGATGCAACGGTGGATAGCATCGTTCCCGAATCCATGGAGCCACTTGGTTTGAGCCATCCTGCAAAACCAAAGATGACAATGGAAGGTCGGCAACGTCTAGTGGATCCGGCTTTTGGCACGATAAATCCCATGCAGTAAAGGGTGGAACAATGAGCAACGTTAAGAGCCACGGGTGACCGGTGATGTACCGGGAGGACGTGCTGTGGCACTGCAAGAAGCGAGCAACGATGGTCTTGCCTGGAAATCAATATGCAGGGGATTCTCTGGCGCTAGAGCAAACAGCAGGGATATTGCGAAGTGCCAATGCATAATATATCTCGCGTTGTGGAGGGCAGTCAATGCTCGATGTTGTGGCCAAGATGACATTACCTTGGAGCGACTCTTTAATAACCACGGAGAGCCACGCGCTGACGAGCGATGAATGACTTGGGCAGAGCACTTTGGCCATGTCCAACGTTGTGGAACGACACTTGGAGAGCACGTTGACATCGCCACCATGGTCAAGAATGTAACTCCTCGACTTTTGGCCACCCATCCCACAAGGCGAACGAAGCCCTGTAGCAGAAATGGCCACGAGTCAAGCCCCTCATTGACAAGCGATATACATACGAAATCCATGTCAGCTACTGCCTGCTATGTATCAGTGGCGTCCGTTTACCCCATCCACCCCCCCTTTCATCCAACCGCCGGGAACGTTGGAGGGAACGATATCCTCGATGACCTTCAAAATAGCCAGCAGCCGCTCTTCATTGTGTCTACGCCCAACGAGCTGCAGACTGATGGGGGCGTTATCATATGCAGACGGGTCCCACTGTCCGGCGATGCGCTCCTCTATCTCGTTCCTTGGTGCGTGTGGGAAATAATTCAGTAGAGGAAACTGGGAAGCCGAGTACTGGCCAACAGGAAACACGACAGCTGGGAGGTCCAACAGGTTCCAATGCGATGAATATGCCCACCAGCAAGTCGTGTCATGGGGCGGGGCTAGTGTTGGTGCAATGGGGCATAGGATTGCATCCACAGGACGACCTGTGGGACCCCTAGTCGCATTCCAGTGTTCTAAAGCCTTCGCGCGCAAGGTTTCACGCTCAACGTTCAAACGAAATATTTCGTCAACAGTGAAAGGACGAGGATCCCGAATCTGATCGAGTATCCATTTGGTTTGAGGAACTGGCGGTTCCCCTCCAGCACGAAGAACTTGCAAGTACTCTGCGCCGCCATCCAGGAAGTAAAACCTTAACTGGACACCGTCGTCAGTACACTGATTGAAACTGCAGGGAGGTTCTCACAATCAATTCCCACCCTTTTTGATGGTCCAGTGGCTCCCACAACACGATCTCGTGACCGGCTTTCCTTAGTTCTGCCTCATATCTCTTGATTGCCTGAGTGATTGGTGGGTGCGGAGCCACGACACCGTCATCGTAGAGGATGGCTATAGTTAATTTTTCCGGTAGACCTTGCCCCCGTGCGACGTCCGCCTTCCATGGCATCTCGAGAAGCGGCGGCTCAAAAAGCCACGGCTCGGCGTCCAGCATCACCTTGCAGAAAAGTCCAAGGTCTCTCGCTGATCTGGCTAGCGGCCCCACACAGCCTACAATCGCATCCATACCGTCATGTGAACCTTGGAGCCCGGAATGAGGCAGGCGGGCAACCGAGCCTTTTAGGCCGTACAAGCCGCAATATGCTGCAGGGATCCTGATACTTCCACCAATATCCGTGCCGACCCCCAGAACGCTTCCGCGGCAAGCAATGAGGGCACCCTCTCCTCCACTGCTGCCTCCACAAGTCAGTTTTCGGTTGTACGGATTGACAGTCCGCCCAAAGATATTATTGTTCGTCTCCAATGACTAGAAAGAACGTGAATCTTTGATTAATCGGTCGTGGAGGTTATTTGCTTACGAGCAAGGTTTGAGGGTTCTGTGTTTTGACATATATAATGGCTCCTGACTTCCTTAGAATATGGACCACAAGTGCGTCACTGTCGGCCACCGTCCTGTATGCCCAAGCTGAATAAAGGATAAGTCACCCGTCATGTGTGTCAAAAGGATGCTATACTTACCGGTGTAGCCAGTCGATGTGTCCAGACCCTTTACTTTGATGTGGTCCTTGATCGAAACCGGTAGACCATGCAGTGGTCCGACGACTTGTCCGGTCTCCTTTAGATGCTGATCCAGTTCTGCAGCTCTTTCAAAAGCATCCTTGAGACAAGATTCCGTCAGACAATTGGTCACATCGTTGGCGCGGATCGCGACTGCGATAATTGCTATCAAGACTTCGGTTGAAGTGTAAACGCCTTTCCGGATGAGTGCGACGAGGGTTGTGGCATCGCAGTTTACGATGGCCCTCTGCTTGTCGGTGAGTGACGCTTGGGGGTATGCCTGGACGTTGAGGACGTCGGCATGAGGCTTGGGGTTATGGTCAACAGCGAAATCGAATTGGTGCAGATTATCTCCGCGATCGCGTTGCTTGCGGCCTGCCACATCTGTAACCAGTAGAGACGGTGTATGGAGCATCCTCGTAGTGCACTGGTGAGTTGCGAGCGCCGAACACAGGTAGCTATGAGGTGGGGCGATGCTATTCAGCAAACCGATGCTTTTGAATGGAACCAGGCTTGCTGGTGATGAATATTTTTTTGTTGATTAGCGAGAGGCGACTTGCTGTAGAAGCAGTGACATGGGATCAGAGGGCTGTACCGTAATTTCTCGAGCAGGCTTCTAGAATCATGCCATGAGCACGGCCCGGGCAGGGTTTCTACGAGAATCCGGACACGGTCCATTACTGGGGGACTCGCAGGCTCCGGTGATAACATGACAGGACGAATGTGCTGCTGAGATTTGTCTGATTGCCAGGCGTTCTGATGTTTTTGTACCGTGGAGCGCTGTAATTGGCCAAACGCGGATTCTGATTATTAGTGACTTGCGGCTATAAACGGTCTGCGCGGGACCCACTCGCCCTACCTCCCACATGGCCACACAACTGGCTCGTCCTCACAGTCATCTCTCTAATCGCGCCAAGGTCCGCTCTGCTTTGGAGCGCAAGCCTGTCTTCAAGAGCGTGTTGGAGAACCCCTTTCAGATAAGTTGGTACGTTCCATTCCAACTCCACTGAAATCCACGGCCAACTATCCCCAGGCCGTCGGTCCCAATGAACGTTCAGAACGTTGTTCTGGCTCGCCTCGTGGCCGCCCTTGAGAACATTCCTTCGCGCGCCCATGCTTCTCGAAAAAATTCACAGAAAACGGGGTTTTCTGGCCAACAAGGAAATGTAGTCACCACCGAGGAGGTCGAGTATGGCAATATTCAAGCTAACCCCTTACAGGCACTTGATCAGGTGTCCGGCGCTTCACCACATCTCGTTGTCGGAATCAATGCGGTGACCAGGGCGCTAGAATTTCAGCTTCGCGTCACGCGCAAACATGTAGTCGTGGATAACCCCTCACAGAATGGCGATCAACTGCCACCACGTTCAGCGCCATCCCCAATAGTAGTCGTATTTGTTTGTTG
>JBBPSC010000340.1:0-20484 GCA_038093395.1 Baorangia bicolor
GCATATCATAAGGTCTATGATATGCGGGTTATGATGTGTTTATGTCGGATAACACATTACGAATGAAGATCATTCAACTTGAAGTTATTATGAGCATTGAGTATAGTCTATATCGTATGTTCGAACCATGTATCCCGCATATCATAAGGTCTATGACATGCGGGATATGATGTGTTTATGTCATATACTACGTCATTATTTTAATGGATATCATGTACTCCGTCCAATGTCATAAACATGTGTACTCTGCATATCACAAGGTCTATGTAATGCGGGATATGATGTTTAGGTCAGATAATACGTTATTATTTGAATGAGTATACTATGTCCGAGTCCTATGTCATAAACACGTGTATGCCGCATATCAGACGGACCACAATATGCGCGATATGATGTGTTTAGATCAGACACTATGTTCTCAATCCGAAACACATCATATCCCGCATCCCATTACCTCGTGGATATGCGGGATACATGTGTTTAAACAAGCCATAACCATGGGGTAACCCTGACCTATTTACAAAAAGAGTGTAGTATGAAATGCGGGGTACTATATGTATATAGAATACTCATTATACATATGGTATGCCGCATTCCATGGACCCTCTAAAATGCGGGGTACCATATATGATTCTATATACACATGATATCCCGCATTTCATAGGCCCTCTAAAATGCGGGGTACCATATATGATTCTATGTACACATGGTATCCCGCATTTCATAGGCCCTCTAAAATGCGGGGTACATATGGATAATGAGTATTCTATATTCATATAGTATCCCGCATTTCATGCACCCTCTAAAATGCGGGGTACTATATATGATAACATGGATTCTATATACCCCTGGTATCCCGCATTTCATGAACCCTCAAAAATGCGGGATATAGACCATCAAAACATGGCCCAACCTAGGGTCAACCCTGAACTATTTACAAAAAGAGAGTAGTATCTTCGATCCCATCTCTCTTCTCAACTTCCTTGAGAAGTTCTTCCATCCCTCCGCTCTCTCTGTTTCCTCATCCCTCTTTGCTCTCTCCTCACTCACCTTTGTCTCCAACTCTTCTACCTTCCTTTTCAGATCCTCAATCTCTCTCACCATCACTTCATGGCTATCCGCGTTTCCCTTCCCCTTTGTGGCCCTCTTCTCTCGAGCGCGCTCCACCATGGATATCGACAATCCTTCGATAATCTCAACCTCATCGCTGTCGACATCCATACACTCGTCCTCGTCCTCGTCTTCAATGGACGTTCCCTTTCGTACATCGCTGTCTTGTGTCTCTTTGTATGCATGCCCTGTCGCACTTTCAGTGTATTACATTGTGCATCAAAACACTCACTTTTTTGTAACGCCATGATCATCCGGATCCTATCGTGTTGGTCTTTTATCCGTTCCATAGGTGTCATTTGCGACATCGTTCTTGGTTGTTATAATCGTTGAATATATAGATGTGGCAGATAGCAGTCGTAAATCACAATGCTATGTTGGTCCATATATGGCATTCATTTCGCCACATTTCGACATGTGTGTCAAAATGTGGCAAAAATGATACCATATTGCAATGTCTTGATTGGGTAATTTCACCGCAATCTTACATGTATGTCAAAATGTGGTGAAATTATCTATTTCTATTTCGTCTACTGTGGTCTGTGTAAGCTCTTGGGCCTTGAGTAGCCAAGCTTCTTGGTTAATATTCGATGTACGTGTGGTGTTTAGGTTCACCGCGTGGTTAATGTTGTCCTATGCGGTGGAGTTGTATGCAAATTCGTTGGACTAACCCGGCCTAACCCTAAGGGTATTAGAGAATCAGAGATAACATCCCACTCTTTTCATGTCTTGCTTCAGAGACTTGATGCTCAGTTAGCCTGTGGGATTGCAGTTTCCGCTGGAATACTGGCAGATGAAGAACCCCTTGTCGTTTCTCCTCAACATGTCCTTTTTTCCATTGGTCATGAAAGTGAACACTTTCATGCAGTTCTTGACATAGCTGGTGTAGAGACCATAGTTCTCAATCGCTCCTTTGCAAGTCCTGCAGGTGTATCTCATTCATGATCAGATTATCCAAATTACTACTCCTTTTGGAGATCCTTGATATGTGGCATTTATCCCTCTTCGTTTGCTTTCAGTTATTTCATGAGGGAGAGTCTTGTGTTCCCCTTCATTGCAATCACATTCAATGGCCATGTGTTTCATTCACCACATTGGAACCATGTTCAATCACCATACGTGCCATGTTTGCATTATAAGAAATGTGTTTGAAATCCTCCATAGTCCGTCGACGAGCTATGCAGGATAGGCATTTGAAGATATATTAGGGAGAAGGTACCTCTCGCACACACAACACACGCTCGCCCACATCTAACCTCTCACTACACAATCTCCTCTCTTCCTCTACCCATCCGTGAACATACATTCCCTCTTGTCCTTCAAACACCATCGACCACTTCTATACCTACTGCTTCTACACCCATCTATCTTTCCCTCCCGTCCTTCGAACTAATCCACCCATCCAACATCCTGCCATCATAGAACTCCTCCAGCCGCCCAGATGGCACCATCCGCATCCTCAACTTCACTCCCCCCACCTCGTAAAGCCGCTCTGCAGCTTCCCAATACATCCCCAGTTCATCTGCTTTCCTCATCCTCTCCACCATTGACTTGATCTGAACTTGTGTCGGCGCCTTCACACACTCCACTCGGATCTTGTGTTCCATATCCATCGCCACCTCGCTGCACCCTTCCGTCCCATGCTGAATCGCTTCCAAATATCCGTCCCAAATGATCCGAAGCAACGCCGGCATTTCCACGAATCGAGCTGCCATCGGCTCTGCCCGCTGCTGCAGGATTGCAGCCCTTAATGAACTCCAACTGTATCGTTGTTCTGAACCACTACAGTCAGCAATCTGCACTCCTGTCCCTCCTCAACTCCAACCTCACCTTCCGTGTCGCTGTTCATTCGAACAATCTCCCAGGGAGGTATGATACTCCTTGTCACAGGGCTCGATTCGCACCATTCAACCTCACACTCTTCCTCTTCCTCTTCCTCTCCCATATTTACATCACCACACCCTGTCGTGTCCAGCGTGTCCAGCGTTGGCCCTACCTCCCCGACTGCCTCTCCATACGGGACAACCCGGTATCCCGAGAGGTCACTAGGATAATGCTGACGCCAGCGGGACAGCCAAAGCGGCAGCCTCCCTCTCGCAGACCGTCGCCGAACATGCCTGTCTGACTCCCTCTGTAATGCCTGAGGAGCCTTCGTTGGACGGTATGCACCCCATAGTCGACACCCTCACCTCTAGGAAGTCGCTCATTGCAGAGTGCATCTCATCCGTTATTTCTCCATCCCCCACGAGTCCCAACCCGTGTACGAATACGAGATCCCTCACCCGTTGCATGATCTCCGCATTTCTAAGCAACAGCTCTTTCGCCTAAACATTCTCGTCATTCATACACGACAGTCTTTCAATGCGACACGCTCACATCCTTGTCTTGCTATCGAACCAATCGTGTCGGGGACGTCTGAATTTCGTTCATTTTCAAGGTTAACATGCGATAACAACCCACATTATCGCTCGTCGTTTCCCTCTCCATATATAATGTCGGCAACATTTCAAGGGGAGTTGTGAAACGCGTACATTGTTAGACCTTCCTTCACCGTCCAGCGTCAGAACAGCGAGTGACATGATGTAGACGAACGGGGGGGCGTGTAATGAAGGGTAAGCAAGGTTGTGGGGAGGCGTACGCGACCCACACGACGGTATATATATATATATCATGGGCCTCACAGCCACCGGTTATAAGCCTCTTCTGGCTCTCCCTAGGAACGCTACACGTAAGCCCAAAACATGCGAAAAAGGAATGTAGGGTTACCTATATAGCAATCGCCTATGATCTTGAAACATTTTGTATTCGTACAAATATACCGGTTGCATGTCCAGGTTAAATCACCGTCATCAAAGGACACCATGAAGGTTGGTAATCACAGGCTGCATGGCTGACGTTTTTGTACCCATAGACTTGTATCGTACACATTTATGTAGTGAGGTGTACACGAGGTTGTAGCGTAATGGCTGGTACCCTTAGTGATGTTCGGCGAGTTCGGCGGGTCTGCATACTTATGTAACGATGTGTATAGACCTGCCGAACTTGCCGAACATCGTTATAGGTACTATATATTACACTACACCATCGTGTACACTTCACTACATACCTCTATAGACCCGCCGAACTTGCCGAACATCGCTAGGAATAGTTGCCACTACCCTACGACATCGCGTACACTTTGCTACATAAAGATATAGACCCGCCGAACTTGCCGAACATCACTAGCCATTAAGCAGTCCGTCACGCAATAAGTAGTCGTCAGTCACGCAATAGGTACATGTCAGTCACGCAATGCCTAATAGCCAGTCCCCTGAGACACGCCGAACTCGCCGAACATCACTAGGGATAGCGACCATTACGCTGGAACATCGTGTACACTTCGCTACATAAAGATATAGATCCACCGAACTTGCCGAACATCACTAGGAATAGTTGCCACTACACTACGACATCATGTACACCTCGCTACACTAAGCCTTAGACGCGCCGAACTTGCCGAACATCACTAGGAATAGTGGCCATTACACTACAACATCGTGTACACTTCGCTACATAATGCTATAGACGCGCCGAACTTGCCGAACATCACTAGGAATAGTTGCCACTACACTACGACATCGTGTACACTTCACTGCATACATCTGTAGACGCGCCGAACTTGCCGAACATCACTAGGAATAGTTGCCACTACACTACGACATCGTGTACACCTCGCTACACTAAGCCTTAGACGCGCCGAACTTGCCGAACATCACTAGGAATAGTGGCCATTACACTACGACATCGTGTACACTTCGCTACATTAAGCTATAGACGCGCCGAACTTGCCGAACATCACTAGGAATAGTGGCCATTACACTACAACATCGTGTACACTTCGCTACATAATGCTATAGACGCGCCGAACTTGCCGAACATCACTAGGAATAGTTGCCACTACACTACGACATCGTGTACACTTCGCTACATAATGCTATAGACGCGCCGAACTTGCCGAACATCGTTATAGGTACTATATATCACACTACACAGTTGTGTACACTTCACTGCGTGCATCTATAGACCCGCCGAACATGCCGAACACTACCAGGGCTACTATCCATCACGTTACATTATTGTGTACGCCTCACTAGACAAATGTACACGGTGTTGCAGTGTAATGGCCACTATTCCTAGTGATGTTCGGCAAGTTCGGCGCGTCTATAGCTTAATGTAGCGAAGTGTACACGATGTCGTAGTGTAATGGCCACTATTCCTAGTGATGTTCGGCAAGTTCGGCGCGTCTATAGATGTATGCAGTGAAGTGTACACGATGTCGTAATGTAGTGGCAACTATTCCTAGTGATGTTCGGCAAGTTCGGCGCGTCTATATCTTTATGTAGCAAAGTGTACACGATGTCGTAGGGTAGTGGAAACTATTCCCAGCGATGTTCGGCAAGTTCCGCGCATCTCAGGGGACTGGCTATTAGGCATTGCGTGACCGATATGTACCTATTGCGTGACCGACATCTTCATAGTGCCTGACTGACTACTAGCTAGTGCATGACTGACATCTACCTACTGCGTGACTGACTATTGGGTAGTGCGTGACTGACATCTTCATAGTGCATGACTGACATCTACCTGCTGCGTGACTGACTATTAGCTAGTGCATGACTGACATTTACCTATTGCGTGACTGACTATATTAGCTAGTGCGTGACTGACATCCACCTATCGCGTGACTTGCTATTAGCTAGTGTGTGACCGGCTAAGTAATAGCTACTAGCGCTACTGACGTCCAGCAAGTTCAGCGGGTATCTCGCGAAGTGTACACAACGGCGTAGCGGAATGGGCATCACCTCTAATGATGTTCGGTTAGTTCGGCCGCTCTATTCATGTATCCAGTTACTAGTTACGTAGACAATTGACGGAGAGATGGAACCATGTTGACGCGTGTACTGGCTGTAGACAGAGAGATGAGTCGATGGTCAGTCAGGTAACATGTATCTGTCAGTTGACATTAGTTAGCCATAATTCATATCGGAGTCATCCGATCAGCTACCAAGGTCAATTACACATCACGTCTTTTTCGCTACACTAGCTAATAGTCAGCTACGCATTTGTCTGTGTTTCACATTTCATCTGACGAGTGCGGCAGAAGAGGGGGCTGGGGCTGCGGAACGCTCCGCAATATCTATTTGAAACATCAGTGGCGAATGATAAACAAGTATTAAAAACATTACCTCTCATGCTTACATCAGTGCTTTCATGGCCTGGCTAATGCAAGTCTAAGCCTACTGTCGCTGTCACGATTTCCATCACGATGTCGGCGCTCCTTCCCTTCCCCCTCTCGTTCTCGTTCTTGTTCTTGTTCCCCTTCCCTTCATCCTTCCCTTTCATGTTCCCCTTGTCCTTCCGCTTCCCTTTGTGGACCCCCTTGTCCATTGCACTTTCACCTGTCCCCTCATTCCCCCTCATTCCCCCCTCCCCCTCCTTCCTCTTCTCCTGCGGTTTCTCCTTTCCTTTCCCCTTCTCACTTCCCTCTACCTGACCATCCCCTACTCTCTTATCACACTCTTCATCTGGCTTCTTCGCCGGAACCGTCCCCTTATCGTCATGCGCCACGTGTTCCTCGACATCCGTCTCGCCCACCTCATCCATGCTTTTCTCCGCATCCTCTTCTTCATCCATGACTAGTCGCAATCCCATGCCCGCCGTTCCATTGACAAGTTTCTCTGTACTCTCTGATAGGTGTTAACACCATGGATATACAGGCACCACTCACCCGTTGCTGTCGCACTCCTGCTCCTCCTGCTTGGAGTCGACGAAAGGGTGAATCCGTACCATTGACCCACTGCATCGAGCAGCCGGTTCCATCCAGCGGCCGTCGTGACCCGCGAAAGGGTGTAGTTGTGCTCGATCCCATTGAAGAGGAACCCGAGCGACGCGTTGTAATGGAACCAATCTGCAAACGCGAGAAAAGTCGGGAATGAGGTAGTGATCCGGTAGAACTTACCTAGTTCATCTGGATCGATGCGCTCGAGGTCATAGTCCCTATTGTCAGGGTGCCTCCGCCAAGCCTCCACGCTCTCGGGGTCGTGACGGCCGACCACAAACTCGGTCACGAGGTAGAGGTCGAAGTATGGGATGCAAGTGTAAGCGTTCAGGTCCGTACCTAGCCGCGAGCAGCCAAACATGAACTGCTCGACCACGGTGTCCATCATCACGAGCATGCGTTGAAGGAAGCCGACTCCTGTGCGGTTGAGCCCCTTACGCGACTCGTGGAAATATGCATACAGCGCAGAGAAGAGATAGTATCGCCAGAGTAACCGGTGCAGGTGCAAGACGTAGTGACCGGGGATCTTCGTCTTGAACACGGGAGCGGCTGAGGGAGGCATCGCCTCGTACACAGAAGCAATGGAGTCGCCAGGTTGATGGCGAATGGAGTAGCGAAGCTGGGGGATGAAGTCAAGGATGGCTGTGTGGTACTTGTTTCCTGCGACGTTCTCGGGGTAGAAGAGGTCCGACATCGTGATATGGATATGTTCCTTGCTGCAGTTAGGAAGGGTGACGGGAGATCAAGGCTACTCACACTTCATACCTTTAATATATATATGACGCTCCAACATCGCTTAGCCAAAAGGGAACAAAGTTTGATGGGTACTATAAATGGTATGTATTATGTTTTCGAGTAGCAACGGCAGCATTGTTCCCGGGTTCGGCGGATACATACCTGTCAGGCGAAGAAGTACGGGTAGTGATCCTAGGCACTAATGTTCGGCAAGTCCGGTAACCTCTTGGGTGGTGGTCTTGTTTTCCTAGCGAGGTGGACAGCGGACAATGGTGATGGGTAGCAATGATGGTGATGTTCGGCAAGTTCGGCGATCGTATATGCGTACCTAGTGAAGTGCACGCTGGGCCGGTGGCCAATTGGGTACAATCCCCAGTGCTGTTCTGCAAGTTCGGTGGATAGTGGATCCTCCAAGTGTACACACTAAGGTGTTCCATGACGGTAGTGACGGTATGACCCAAGCAGTCGCAATGGTGCTCGGGTCGTTTTTATTCTGAGACGGTACTACTGACACTCATCAAGGGCTATTTCTACACTCGTAATTACTCGCCGAGAAGGTGTGCGCCGAGGGTAGCGTCATGGGGTGTCGTGAAATCGAAATCCAAGGGATCGATTGTAGCACGCGCCTGCTGCGTGTTAGAGGGAGGCATGGGGGTCGGGGATTTACCTAGACCGCTTGGCGCTGCAGACTCGCTGCGTGTCTGCATCGCCGGCTCTTGTGGAGGGAAGGTGGATGAGCCAGCAACATCTATTGTGACAGTGAGCCGTGCAAATAAAGACGCCAAGAGCTTTCTGAAGCGATCTCACCTTCCATGACGACGTCTGCGTCGGGTTGCTGTACCTCTAACCCCACCACCGCTGTTGCCAGTTCCGTCTCGATGTCGACGTCGACGTCACTCTCCTTCGGCTTATCCTTCTCAGTTCCCTTCTGCGCGACCTCTGCCCCTGTCTGCTCGCTGGACTTCTTCGTTTCCCCCTTCGTTTCCCCCTCCCCCTCCCCTTCCTCCTTCTTTTTGTCCTCCTCAAGCTTCTCTTCTCCGCTCTCCTTTCCCTTCCTCTTCTCACCGTCCTTCCTCTTCTCACCGTCCTTCCCCTTCGCCTTCCCCTTCGCCTTCGCCTTCGCCTTCCCCTTCGCATTTCCAGCCTTCGCCTTCTCGGTCTCCTTCCCCTTATCTGTCACCGTCTCCTTCCCCTTCCCCTTCTCGACCCCCTTCTCGACCCCCTTTCCCTTCTTCTGTGTTTCCTCCTCCGGTTCCTTCCCCTTCTCTTTCCCCCTATCCGTCTGCGCAGGATCCGCCTCGTGGTCTGTGTCGCCCTCTGCATCCTGCTCGTCGTCCTCGCTGTAGAAAGTGACCCCTAACCCTGCCGTTCCCTGAACAAGTCGCTCGGTAGTTCCTTATCGAAGTCAGTATGTGTCCCTGTAGAATACATGCCATGCTTACCTTTGTCGGTCGTCATCACCTTGGTGCCAGTTCGTAGCGACACCTCATACCACTGACCGACTGCATCTAGCAGCCGATTCCAGTCAGCGGGCTTCTTCACCAACGACAGCGTGTGACGGTACGTCTGTCCGTTGAGGAGATTTCCGAGGGTGGCATCGTAGTCGTTCCAGTCTAAGGGCGAGTTGACGTGGTTATCAGAAGGGAACACGTGTTGCACCAGCGCCACTCACCTAGGCAATCAGGGTCGATGCGCTCTAGGTCGAGCTTCACGGTCTCCTGGTTCCTGCGCCAGGCGTCGACGCTCTCGGGATCGTGGCGGCCGACGATGAATTCGGTGACGAGGTAATAATCGAAGTACGGAAACCTGGCGTTCGGGTCAAGATCGTCGCCTAGTTTCGAGCAGCCAATGACCAGCTGCTCGAGTACCGTGTCCATCATGACCAGCATTCGCTGGAAGAACCCGATCCCCGCGCGATTCAGTTGCTTGCGTGCCTGGTGAAAGTAGTCGTACAGCGCGAAATATAAGTAGTATCGCCAGAGGAACCTCTTCAGGTGCGGCACGTAGTGTCCCGGGACCTTGGTCTTGAAAGACGATTTCGTGGATGGGGGCACAGCCTCGTATATCACACCGAGACGGTCGCCGGCTTGAATGGCAACGGTATACCGTAGTTGGGGTATGAAGGTGATGATCGCCATACTATACTTGTTGCTCCTCGTCTCGGGGTAGAATAAGTCGGACATGGTGGGGTCGTAGGATGCGTTCGTTGACAGAGTCAAACCACCCATATATATATGCGATACGGTTACATCGGCTAGCGAAGCGGGCACTCGCTTTGATGACTACCACAAATGGCGCATAATGCGTCCACACTCTGCTACGGAGGCATTGTCCTCCTAAATGGGAATAGGAGCTTGCTCTGATCGAGTTTGTATTGTAATGTATTACCTATTCAGCCAACTGGTCCATAAAGACACCGCGGTGACGTGTGCTTGTCGGAGATTAATGTGACAGCTGATAAGTTGGGCAGGGTCTGCCAGCGTGACTGACATCCACCTAGTGCGTGACTGACTATTAGACGATGTGGTCCTTAGTTCGTAGTAAATCCGACGATGTTCTGTGGGTCTATACATGTATGTAGTGAAGTGTAGACAATCGTGGAGTGTAATATATAGTACCTCTACTGATGTTCGGCAAGTTCGGCGGCTTCTGCGCGTGTACCTACTGATGTGTAGAGCAGACAGCAGCGTCGCGGACAGTAGTGGGCGGTGTAGACTGCGCTCAGCATTGCTCTAGTGTACATCTGTCGCTCACACTAATGTACATGTGGTCGATGGTCGATGTATACTCCTGCGCATAAATGATCGGATGTTCGATTCGTGCATCCACTCCCATTATCCAGAGATTCACATTGATATCGAAGCTACTTCATACGACGTATTGTTACACGCAAGGGAGGAAGGGTAGGATAACTGATACATATGGATGCATTTCACTTTCGTGTAGCCCTAACCTGCGCCGGCTTCTTACGAGGGGGGGAACGCGCTGCAGCAACATCTGCAAGTCATGAATTCGGTCAGACCTGAACGGTTAGATGATTGTTTTAAGAGAGTGCTTACTGCTTCCAGAACGGTTGCGCTTGCCTCTCGCTGCCGAGCTGGACGTAATGAGAGGCCCCGAGGTGGCGATGGATGCTGAATGTGCGGTTGGGGCTAAACCACGTTATAATATGACGGGCGACTCACTCGATGGCCCGGCTTCATTTCCACTCCCCCCCCTACCCCTGCCTTCCGTTGCTGTCGCTGTCGCCTCCTCCTCCTCCTCCTCCTCCTCCTCCACCACCACCACCACCACCACACCACAATACAGATGCACGTCTTCTACAACCATATACTCGGGTTCGTCATCTTCATCTTCATCCATCTCATCCGTGTCCACCACTTCGGGGTCGAATGGGTCCTTTGGCTCCCACCCGTTGTTCTCCCATATCGAAGTGTATGGGTCATCTTGACCGCCGTCGGTGCAACGCAGACATGAAAATAACGATGCACTTACAGATCAATGGGCGACGCGTGTCGTCGTACCATTCCCTCGCCTCCTCCAGCATCCCCCTAGCGATCTTCAGCGGGGGGAACATGTAGGGGATTAACCCCCCAGTGGGCCCGCCGAAGAGACAGCGCAGGCGTTTAGACTCGACCTCGTACCCGGTCCAATCTGGAACACATCAGTCGCTCTGAAGCAAAGTCCCTGTTGATAGAAGGACTCACCTAGGTCCTCGACTGATACCTGACTCAGGTTCGGCATGTCCTCCGTGCGTTCCCGGCGATACTGGCTCACATACACGGGCTCGTGGCGCCTCACCAAGACCTCCGTGACGATGTAGCGGTCGAAGTCTTTGGACCACCACTGTCTTCCCCTTATGGGGTCCCCAGCGAATTCTTCTTCGAGCGCGTTCCACACCGAATCGACATGAAGGAGATTTTGGGCGAGGACCACCCACAGCTTGGAGTACTTGATCTCCAGCTCTTCGTCGTAGTGGAGAATCACCGCGAGGCAATAACGCCGGAAGAGGAGTTGGAGGAGTGGTCGCTTGTAAGATCCGTGAATATGAAACATAGTCTCGGTTTGCTTTCCCTCTTGAGTCACCTCATAGAGGGCCATCATTTTCGTCGTCGTCGGCTTTGACTCGTAACTCTGGCTCAGCGCGGCGTCGATGCTCATGGCAAGCAAGTCCTCGTTGGGTCGTTGGGAGGGGAATGAGTGGTAGTTCATGTTGGTCGGGAGGTATCGTTGTCTTGCGGGAAGCGCGATAGTCTTATAGCCCAGTCCGCGTGGGAACCTATTATTCCGAATGGGTATAGCTGTCACCATAGTCAAAGCAGCTGTTCGGCTATTCGCGCATTGTTCATCTTAGGTGAAACATCGTCCATCAATAGCCATTCAGACGGTTGGGCACCAGTCGGGTGTGGTATCTGCATTGTTCCAGCCATCGGGCGTGATTATCATTGGAGGCTGTGTGATCCCCCTAAAGCGGTTTCGGTACTGGGATATCGGTATCTGTATACCTAGTAATGGCGGGTGGACAGGTGTGCTGTGCACGCGTTGCACACAGTTACACGTAATACGCAGGTTGGACAAGGGTAGATGTCAGTCACGCAACTAGGAACATGTCAGACACGCAATAAATAGTTGTCGGTCACGCACTAGCTAATAGTCCGTCGCGCACTGGCTAATGGTCAGTCACGCAATAGTTGGATATCAGTCACACCATAGATAGATGCCAGTCATACGACAGCCAATGGTCAGTGCCCTAAGACGTGCCGAACTTGCCGAACATCACTAGGGATAGTGGCCATTACACTACAACAGCATGTACACTTCCCTAAATAAATTTGTAGACCCGCCGAACTTGCCGAACATCACTAGGGATAGTGGCCATTTCACTACAACAGCATGTACACTTCCCTAAATAAATTTGTAGACCCGCCGAACTTGCCGAACATCACTAAGTGTACTGTCCATTACGCTATATTATTGTGTACAGTTCACTAGATACATGTGTAGACCCGAACATCACTAGAAACAGTGCCCATTAAGGAGTCAGTCGCGCAGTAGCCAATAGTCAGTCACGCACCACCTAATAGTCAGTCACGCAATAGCTACTAGTCAGTCACGCACTAGGTAAATGTCAGTCATGCAATAGCTACTAGTCAGTCATGCACCACCTAATAGTCAGTCATGCAATAGCTACTAGTCAGTCGTGCACCACCTAATGGTCAGTCACGCACTAGGTAAATGTCAGTCATGCAATAGCTACTAGTCAGTCATGCACCACCTAATAGTCAGTCACGCAATAGCTACTAGTCAGTCATGCACCACCTAATAGTCAGTCATGCAACAGCTACTAGTCAGTCACGCACTAGGTAAATGTCAGTCATGCAATAGCTACTAGTCAGTCATGCACCACCTAATAGTCAGTCACGCAATAGCTACTAGTCAGTCATGCACCACCTAATAGCCAGTCATGCAACAGCTACTAGTCAGTCACGCACTAGGTAAATGTCAGTCATGCAATAGCTACTAGTCAGTCATGCACCACCTAATAGTCAGTCACGCAATAGCTACTAGTCAGTCATGCACTAGGTAAATGTCAGTCATGCAACAGCTACTAGTCAGTCATGCACCACCTAACAGTCAGTCACGCAATAGCTACTAGTCAGTCATGCACCACCTAATAGTCAGTCATGCAACAGCTACTAGACAGTCACGCACTAGGTAAATGTCAGTCATGCAATAGTTACTAGTCAGTCATGCACCACCTAATGGTCAGTCACGCACTAGGTAAATGTCAGTCATGCAACAGCTACTAGTCAGTCATGCACCACCTAACAGTCAGTCACGCAATAGCTACTAGTCAGTCACGCACTAGGTAAATGTCAGTCATGCAACAGCTACTAGTCAGTCACGCACTAGCTAATATTCTGTCATGCAATAGTAAATAGTCCTATCTTTCTCAGAAAAAATCTGTTTACTACTCAGTCCCGACGGTAAATCGCTCGAACCCTGTGGGTGCCAATATGCCATTATACTATATTACATCGCTGCAGTTGCTTGCAATTATTGCCTATAAGACTGTAAGATATCGTATACGACCACTTCTTCTCCTCTGTCCAGGGGGTCTGCTGCGGGGTCACCTACGAACTTCTCATACTGCGCACGATCCCGAATTGAGAAGTGTCGCAATACTACCTGTCCAACGATCTTCGCCTTCTGGATACTCTGAGATCGTTGATTCTTTTCTTCACTGGCCGTGTAGCTTGTGTTATACACGACCATGCCGCAAAGAGATATCAGCGAACGCTTGTATAGCTCTATGGATCCCTTTCAATAATGCCCTCCAAGATATCAATGTGAAACTTACTTCGATTCTTAGGTATCAAGGGGAGAGCGAGGACAATCCTGCAGAGCGTCTCCAGCGTGCCAAAGTGGCTCTGATTCGTGACCAGCTTTCCGGACGTTTTGTCTACGAACCTGGACAGCTCTGTCAGATGCATCGTGTCGATGTTGAAGTAATGGCCGCCCCTGCAAAAGCTGGCGGCGGGGGTATACGCGGCGTGCATCTGACCCGGGGGCATGATGCTATCATAAGCTAGTCAGACGAAGGCAGGTAATACCGACATCGAACGACTTACAGCAAGTCTCCTGCGTAAAGGTGGACCACTTCATAGTCCACCACGCCAGACAGCCGGGACAGCAGCTCCTCGCTGCTGCTGACATCGCTCAATAAATCCGCTAGCTCGGAGCGCTTGACCTTGCTGTCCTTCCTGACTGAAATTATCACCCAGTTCTTGACTCCTGCGAATGGGATGGCGAAGGTGCCAGCACCCTCGGCGTCGTGGTGGGGATATGTCATAATCGCTGCGTGGTGTGCAAGACCCCACGAGCGGACGGTCCAAACGTCGCCAGGGAGGAGTTTGTCGTCCACGCTGACGGCCCTGTGCGTCTGATTCCACCCGATGGACAGACCATCGTCTAATTTTCTAGGAAGAAATGAGTGGACGAGGATATGAAGGGAAAGAGAAGACTCACTCGAACGGCGAGGGAATCGAGAGCTGTGCGAGGGGGAAATCAAGGGCGACTCTGAGGACGTCTGGATTCTCGATATCCCGCATGAAGTCTCGCAGGGTGGTGTCGACGAACGGATTCGTGAAATCCGCGGCTCGAGTCTTCATGTCTGAGACAAGAAGAAATAAAGATCAGTGGAGATACCGGATGGACGGACGAGTACATACCATGCGCCTGCAACATACGATCAGGGAGGCATCCGAATTCGTCGTACATTCCCTGCTCCGTAAATTCGAATCCGTGAACGTCGACAAAATCACGGACGACGACGGTCTTGCCGTGGGACAGAGCCTCGCGGGCAGAGGCGAGGAGCTCCGTTCGATCCATCTCCTTGGAAAGAAAGGTTACGAGCTCGCTCGATGGCAGCGACTCTCGACACTTGGCGAGATCCTGCACGTACGCCGCGTCGTTCTCGAGTGCGTTCCCCGGGAGACCATCCGTCTCGATCTCCAGGTAGGGCAGAACGGTCGTCTGACCGCTGGCCCAGGCGACGAGTGGTGCGTGACGGGATATCTGAATGCCCAGAACCGGCGAAACCTGGTCTAGATGGGAGAGGTCTGGAGGGGGCGTGACGGGTGGGGTGGCTGGAGGTGTGGTGGCGATGGAGGGACCACGGTCGGACGGTCCAGCCTCCGGAAGGTCGACGGGGTTGGCCTCAGCCCTGGCTTCCCGTTGTCTCTCCCTGAACAATCGATTAGGGATGGTCGGGGTAGGAATGGGAACTTACCCACCTTTGCCTGCGCTTGGCTTCGGCATTCTTTCTTTTCATCTCTTCTTTCGCTACAGCATCACTGTGAGGGAATCGTTAGTGTAAGGGTGGCTGGAGAAGACGACGAACTTACAGGCCTGCGCGTCGTTTCCTTTGAGATGTGGCATTGCGAGATTTGACCCTCGCATGCTGCGATGGACACTGTTAACGTCACGCGAATTTGGATGGAGATGAAGCACGTACCTCATCGTCCGACATATCTGCTTTGCGTTTTCCCATGGCGTATGATGGAAAAGGTTCGGTGGTGGTGGACGAAGGCAAGAATGTACTGTCAACACATGATCGCCATTTAAGTAAGTCAGTCACGTCAATAATTAGTGATTACATAATTGTCAGTCACGCGTCACGCGTCCACTACACCATTGTTACTAGTCAGTCACGCTGTGTGGACAATCAAGCAGTCAGTCACGCAGTAGCTGGTGGTCAGTGGCGCAACGGGCAGATGTCAGTCATGCCGTTGGTAGATGTCAGTCACGCACTAGATAGTTGTCAGTCATGCGGTAGCTAATAGTCAGTCATGCAGTAGCCAGTAGTCAGTCACGCGACAGGCAGATGTCAGTCACGCATTAGCTAATGGTCAGTCACGCAATGAGTAGATGTCAGTCGCGCGGCTAATGGTCAGTCAGGCATCGTCCCATACAGTACATCTAGCGATCTACACATGCATTAACGAGTCGTATATAAGCCAGTAGCTTAATGCTCAGTACCTCTGGCGATGCTCGGCAAGCTCGATGGGTCTGCAGACATGTCAGGGAAGTGCTCCGCTGCCGAGGACACCCGACTAATTCAAGGTACTACAGTATGTCAGAGTGAGTGTTTTATCTACTTAGTGGGCTAGTATGTATACGGATTAGCCAAGTCAGCCAAGTGACTGTGCAGCACGCGCGCGAAGGTGTCTACCATCCTGCGCATCGAAGCATCCTCCACCGTCTTCAACCACAGGCTCATCGTCTGCGTCCTCTCCACCTCGTTGACGAAGTACGTTGGATTTCCGTCGCGATCGAACATCAGCCCTACGTCGATCCTGCACAGAACGCACAGGCTGGACTTGGCCCCTGCCGGATTGGTCTCCTGACGGACCAACTCTTCGTACGACTCGCGGACCACCTGCATCACCTCGTTCGCACCCTGCATGCGAGCCCGTCTGTCTCCTCCTTCCGGATTCACGATCGTCTCTGGACTGAGCGCTGCCTTGTCCCGGTTGTTCCATAGCTTCCTGACGAACCGTTAGCCATCGCGCGTCTCGAGCACCACGAATGAAAACTAAACTCTTACCTGAGCTCGGCCAATGTCAAGAACGACGAGACTCGCCGCCCGATCCAGTTCCCGTCTTCCTCGCGGAAGGTATGCACGATGTTCTCGACATGTCCACCCACCAGGAAGAATCGCCATTCTCCAATCGTGAGGAGCGTTTCGATGTACTCTTGCGACACCCATGTTTCGTCGTTCGAGTATGTTATCGTGTCGAGGTAGGACCACGTCCGCATGGCGTTCAGGCGTTGACGCGACCTATGTACCGCCGCGCCGGATCCCGCGATCGACTGCTCGGGCATGATCACATAGTCGCCGCAGTCGCCATGACTGCGTTTAAGCACGGTGCCCGCGGGTATGTCGCAGTGGCGTTCGAGGATGTCGGTACGGGGTCGAGACCAACCGTTTCTATGTGCGGCCATCTCTAGCATCTTGACCGTCTTCCATTTCTGCCCGGCCATGCGGAGGGTGGGAACTGGGGGCCATATCTTGACCACTCGAGCGAGGACAGCGAGAGTCCGTTCGTATTGCTCGCGCTCTGTTCCATGAAGCTGATACTTAGCTTCGGGAGATCTGCGCGAATGATCAGCGACGGCGAGATGTGCGGGCTCCTCAGGAACGTACGTAGTGTTGATGGTATGATCCATACCACCGATGATGCAGTCTTGAGAGTGAATAAGAGCCCACCTTTGCTGGTTCTCTGCGCTCGACCTTGGGCTGATGAGGACGGCCTTGAAGTGCTCCCACGACATGTAGGAGACCTCGAACACCTTTTCGTTCTCGAGCCGGTATTCAGAGAGGCAGAGTATCAGCCATAGCTAGAAATGGTAGCAGTCAGCGTGGTGAGCACATCGGACAACACCACTCACCCATTCCGTCAGCAACATCAGCGTGCCAGATGCACTGCGCTCCAGCTTCGTCGGTTTCGTGACTTTGTACTGCCCGTCCTTCAGGCCTTGAATGGCCTCCAGCTGATCGCCCGTGAGGTGGCGCCTGACCCACCCGAGGTCGATCACAGCTCTCTCGCGACTCACACGTGCGCGGCTGGGGTCCGGGACGTACAACAGCTTGATCTTCCGGGGTGGTGTGGCTACGACGCTCTGGGTACCACACGAGTAGACGAAGTCCGAGGGGCACGAGAGCCCCGACATAGCCGTGGAGGATCCACGACTCGTATTCGCTGGGACCACGTCATCGACCGCGAAGCCTTGCATCGCCACGTCCTCGCCGTCCTCCGCCTCGTCGTCACTTTCGTCGACGTCCATCGCATCGTCACCCTTCATTGGATTTTCGTGGCTGCATCGTTGGATCAGTTTAGCACAGCGACTGATAACTGCATACGTACCCAGTGGTGACGAGCGCGCGCCAGTTCACCTGGCCTGCGTTCCAGCTGGGTATGTGCTTCGAAAAAAATTCGTCGATGTCCTTGGACGATGAGCCGGCCAGGACCATTCCTCTTATCGACACGGCGTGGTCGTCTTCGGTGGCATTGCGAGTATAGTACTTTCCAACCGCAACAGGGCAAGGTGCCTTGCAGCCGGGGTGCAGCTTCGCGTTGGTGGAATGGCGCCTTGCAGCACTACCCTCTTTGGCCCAGAGGAGACAGCCCAGTCGCTGGCTTTCGCAGGGAGACGACTGGCATGTGTGGTTGCATAGCGCGAACCCGTGTTGAACTCTGTGAGACATGTCGAGTTATCGCTGGATGGTAGGTGGGAATGTGCCGGGTGGTAGGTTAGAATGGGCTGGATGATAGGTGGGAATGGGCTGAATGTATCTGGGCGGATTAAGAATGCGAGGCCTGTTGGTCTGCGACCCTAAACCACGAACAATGGCAATGGTGGACGATGGTGGCAGATGAACATCGCTGGCGTGACTCCGTCCACTGTTGACGTAAGTAGGTCCACGTGTCGAGCCTGCCGAACTTGCCGAACATCGCTACCATTCGTTCCATTGTCTACGTAACTAGCAACTGGATAGGCATCTGTAGACCCGCCGAGCTTGCCGAACATTATTGGAGGTACTACATATTACGCTACCAGCTCATGTACAATTCACTACATACATGTGTAGATCCGCCGAACTTGCCGAACATCACTAAGGCTACGATCCACTACGCCACATCATTGGGTACAGTCCACTAAATACATGTGGAGGTTGTAATACTACAGGTCCATATACGATTCGCTACATCAAGGTGTAGATCTGACAAGCTTTCCGAGCATTACTGGGGCTATTAGCCATTACGGTACATCATTTTACATACTTGCCACGATGTTTTCTAATAGTCAGCCATGCAGTCACCGATAGTCCGTCACACACTGGTAGATGTCAGTCATGCAAAAGCTGATAGTCAGTCACGCACTAGGTAGATGTCAGTCACGCACTAGGTAAATGTCAGTCACGCAATTGGTAGATGTCAGTCACGCAAGTGGTAGATGTCCGTCATGCACTAGCTAATAGTCAGTCACGCACGATGAAGATGTCAGTCATGCAATCGGTAGTTGTCAGTCACGCAGTAGGTATATGTCAGTCACGCAGTGCCTAATAGCCAGTCCCCTGAGACGCGCAGAACTTGCAGAACATCGCTAGGGATAGTGGCCGTTACGCCGGAACAATGTGTACACTTCCCTACATAAAGATATAGACGCGCCGAACTTGCCGAACATCACTAGGAATAGTTGCCAATACACTACGACATCGTGTACACTTCGCTACATAAAGCTGTAGACCCGCCGAACTTGCCGAACATTACTAGGGCTACTATCCATTACGCTACATTATTGTGTACACCTCACTAGATAAATGTATAGACGCGCCGAACTTGCCGAACATCACTAGGAATGGTGGCCATTACCCTACACCATCGTGTACACATCACTACATACATCTATAGACCCGCCGAACTTGCCGAACATCACTAGGAATAGTTGACACTACACTACGACATAGTGTACACTTCGCTACGCAAAGCCATAGACTCGCCGAACTTGCCGAACATCATCGCACGTACTGCATATTAACCACCACACTAGCCGAGACGCCTTTGTCCGTGTTTCGTGTTGCCATGCTTACATAAACAATGGTAGTGAGACTTACCGATCGTTTAGCTGCTTACATAAACACGCGTTGGTTGTCATATTAAGGCATTCAACTGGAAATGGCGTCCTTCCTTCTTGTCATCAACCATCATACCATGTCTAACGTTTTCACGCTTTGCTGTTGGATACAAGGCCAGCCCACCGGAGATTCGGTCTCCAACGTCGAGATAGCGCGAGGTTCCACTGTCAGCACCCTGCAACGACTGCTGAAGGAATTGGAACCGACCATACTGTGCAATGTGAACCCCGCCGCCATCCGTATCTACAAACTCAAGGACCTGGTCGCCGAGCCTTACGATGCGAATCTCAAGAGTCTCTACCCCTCTCACTTGGGGGATCCTCTGCCACAATCGTGCAACTTATCAGAGCTGTTCGATCCAGCACCAATCGCAGGCAACATCCATATCATAGCGGGTATGTGTCGACTTCGATTCAACCCATTGCTTGCCATTGATTCATGTCTCTCCAGATCCTCAATTACCCATGAAAGTAGATTGCTGGTTACAAGCTGCTGAATACGATGCGTCCTTTATGGTTTCAATTCACCGGAACGAAAAAATAAACCAGCTTAAAGCCCTGATCATGAAGGACCAACCGGGTCTTAGAAACATGGCCATGCAGCATATACGCTTATACAG
>JBBPSC010000341.1:0-20460 GCA_038093395.1 Baorangia bicolor
AGTTGGACTACCTGATGGGTGATGTCGGGACGAGCGTCAGCAATGTCCCTGCCAGTCTTGGCGAGGATGCCTTGGTGATCGTCACAGTTCAAGAGGGTGTACTTGACATCACCCTCTCTGCCGCCCTTTCCTTTTCCACCACTGGTGACCCTGTACGCCTCCAAGCAGGCTTGTTCCAAAATAACAAAGAGTCTTCGTTGGGAGGATGCCACGCCACCCTTGGGTACGTGTGCCTGTACTGGCAACATGGACGGGTTCGCAGGCCGCAGCAACGGGCCGTTGGACGCGATGGTTGCCATTCTGCGTGTCTTTGATGCAGGGAGAGGACGGGTTGGACGTTCTGGGCTGGGCTGAGCGATGGACGTGCTGTGCTCGGCAATGACATCTTCTGGATCAATCAACATGGTCTCCTTCTCGGAGCGATCCGAACCGGAGGCGGAGCTGGCTCTGCGACGTCGCTGAGGTCGCTCATCGACGGGGGTGGATTTCGGGCGTGGTGGTGGTACAAGTTCGGCCTCTGGGTCGTTCTCGAGCTTGAGTAACCGTACACGGTCGAATGCGGGGGCTGCGGTGGAACCAGAGTGACGACGGCGACGAGCAGGGACGGCGTCGGGTGCGATGAGCGACATCAAGAAAAAGAGGAACAAAAAAAAATACAAGGAATGACGAGTGAAAGCAAAGAAATAAAAAGGAGATGAGCAAAGTCCGAATCGGACATGCCAAAACGTCAGCGGACCAGCTGTGGGCCTGCTCGGTAAATTTCCCAAGCAAACGCTTGATTCATCTCACACTATCAGTTACAAATATCACGCTTGAGAATCGACTGCCAGACTCGCCAAGGGCGGCGCAACCATGGTCAGGCGTAGATAGAACGTTCCATCGCTAGTAGCCATCATATGAACCCGCGTGGACGGCGGGATCGATAATCAAAGAACCACACCCTCAAATCAGAGTCGCCAAAAAACATCAATACAAATTTCGTATCTCGTCTTGTGCGGCGAGACGTAAAAAAGGGGCCAAAGAACACTGACCTGCTCCACTTGGTGCCTTCCAGCTCATAGAGGCACCCTGGTTGTAATCGTGTCCTCTCTTTCCAAGGGTGACACGCGAAGAATCCCAAGATAGCTGGCGCTGGAGCGGGTATACCAGATACTCGACACGTAGGCCCAATAAAAATCTGGACGAGTTCTCGGTTATGCTGTCGATCAGCACGCTAATCTATCCGATTTCTCCATTTATTTATTATTGTGCAGGAGTCGGTTGCGCTCGTGCGTAAGACCAACCCTTGAAAGAAGAATGGGGACGGGGAACTGATGGGCTTGATAAATGAATTGACTGCAACGGACCGCCATATCGATTTACCGACAGGCGTCAGAATCTAGGCCATGATGGATTTCATTGCGACAGAGCTTATAACGAGGTTGTCAATAGTTGCTCTTTCCTCTGGTTTACGCCCTGTAAAATCCTTGAACATTGGTTCCTGGTCTAGCTTGTAATGCTAATGGGCCACCACCATCGGTATTCAGGGAGGCTCAAGGAACGACAGAGAAAGTGTCACTCGCCTTCATAACCATCTCCCAGTCCGTGACCTGAGAAACATTCGCTAGGAGATCCAACTCCCCATCGACGACGTCACGCATCCTTTCCAGGACGTCTTCTCTCTCCCATGAAACAATATGCATGACAATGAGATCGGTCGTAGTGTCCGAGACACCGTACCGTTTAAACGCCTCCGTGATCTGGCAAGGGCGTCACGCGTGTGTCTCGAGTGGTGGACACAGAGCGACGTACGTTATTGGTTGGGTCAAGGTTCCAGATAATCTCGGAATGAAGCGTCTTTGTCCGCATGGTCTCCTCCGACGAGGCAAAGAGCGCCTGAACGGCAGCGGTCTGAAGGTGCAGAGGACTTGTAATCTGACCGAGATCGATGAGTACGTCGTCGACGGGCGACGCGAGTGCTACTGACCAGTTTGGCGTTGATGAATGCGAAATTGACCGCATCGCGCTCCTTGTCGCCCTCTGGACCCTCCATCGTCGCCGCCTTGACGATGCGCGCTCGGATCGCGCCCGCATTCTTGACGTGCTTGAACTTGGCGGCGAACACGACGGGATAGATGAATTCGGGGCAGCGATATACTTCGAGCAACTCCATGATGGTTCTGATCTAAGCGGAGCCGCGACTAGACAACTTTCTCACTACTACAACTTGCTTTCATGCAGGCATGAAAATGTTTCAGCCTCCACTCTCGTTCGTCCTCGCCGTCTTCACCGTCGTCGCAACGGCTGCCCCAACCGCAGCGTCAAACATACTCACCCCGCAAAACTTCAAGGAGTCGATATCACAAGGCGTATGGTGTGCTGTGCCCCTTCGAGACTCATTTTTCACAGCTCAGCTCAATGACTGACGCGTAGGTTCGTCGAGCACTTTTCGCCCTATTGTGGCCACTGTCGCCACTTTGAACCGACCTGGAATGAAGTCGTCGACCACTTTGAGAGCATGGCCAACCCAGGCGTACACCTCGCTCAGGTCAACTGTGCGCTCAACGGTGGTACGTCCACTCATCCCCCGCTTGACCCGTTCCACCCCACCGACACGCTTTTCAGACCTGTGCAACGAGAACGGCGTCAATGGATACCCACAAATGAATCTATACCGCAACGGCGAATTCGTGGAAATGTACAGCGCAGATAGGGAGTTTCACCTCCTGCTCGAGTATTTGGGCGCACATGCGGAACCCGAGGGGACGTCGGAGGTGGAGGAGGACGTGCCAGAGCCAACGCCAGCGTCGACGGAACAAGAGGCCGCGCCGATACCAACGCCGTCACCCACTGCGGAACTTCTCGTCGTCCAACCCTCTCGCACGGATGCAAACCCTTCTGGAACGGTCGTCTCACTCGACGTACAGACATTTGACAACTTCCTCGGACAAGGACCCGCGTTCATCAAGTTTTTCGCACCTTGGTAGTGTCACCCGTCATCCGTCTTGTTCATGTACTGACACGGCTTAGGTGTGGGCACTGCAAGAAACTGGCTCCTACATGGACACAACTCGGTCGACGCATGCAACACAAGCTCAACGTGGCCGAAGTGGACTGTGAGCAGCACAAGGCGCTATGTACGAGCCAGGGCGTCACCGGGTTCCCCATGATGTTCTACTACGCCCACGGTGCAAAGACCGAATACACGGGCGGAAGATCCTACGACCAGCTACTCTCCTTTGCTGACAAGGCTTCTAACCCGTGCGTTTCATTGCTCGCCATCCTCGTCGTGCGACTCATGCTTTGATTAGAACAATGCAGGTAATCGACGCGCCGGAGCTGGAACAAGTCGTGCGTGATAACGCAGTCTTGTACCTTTTGCTCCATGACGCTTCCGATCACCGAGTCGTGGTACGTGTCTCTCGTATCTCCCCGGATAGCATGCTGACGAGCCAGTCATAAGAACGACGTCGCGAAAAGCTCTCAAATCCTCTTGGGTTCACCGCCCGTCTACGTCTCCACCTCCTCGGCGCTCTTCCGCAAATACAACATCCCGTCAAACACCCCCTCGGCGCTCCTCGCATTCAAAGACAAGGACGTGCGGGAACCCATCGCGATCTTTTACCCGTCATCTTCGCAATCCACCGACATGCTCAAAGCGTGGCTCCACGCCCACCGCTTCCCGTCGTCCTTTGAGCTCTCCAAGGACGTGTTCCAACAGGTCATGTACGCCCCGCAGAAACCCCTCGTCCTCATCGTCGCCACGCCTGAGGGCCAACGAACCGCCGTGTCGGACAAGCTGCAGGAGATCGCGAAAAAGTGGCGGTTGCGCGCGCGCGCAGGGCGCACGGACTCTGGGTCAGGCGATGGCGTGGGCGTGGGCGTTGGTGGAGGTGCGCGGGACGTGGTGTTTACGTGGATGGATGCGGGTCAGTGGGGAAAGTGGATGAAGGACATGTATGGGATCAAGGCGGGTACGGAGCCCGCGATCGTCGTAGCCGATCACGAGGTCAGTCGCCGCGCTCCCGCTTGTCGTGTCCTGATTTTGTGTGTGTGGATAGCGTCTGCTGTATTACAACAAGGACGGCTCCGGACACGCCATCTCGTTGAACTCGGTGAGCGTCGCGTCTGCGCTCGAGGCGATCCTCGGGGGTACCGCGCGTCCGAAACATTCACAAAACATGCTCGAGCGGGCTGTCCATGTGCGTCGTTTCGTTCCCTCTGCGTCTTTCTTTTTTGACTTCTTCTTGACTGTTTGACAGTCCCTCAATGCCACGCTCATCCAACTCGAAGGCGGGATCGCCGCACATCCGTACATGACAGTCCTGGTCATCCTCTCCCTCATTGGCACCGTGGCCATGGCACTCCGCAGCTTGTTTACGGACAAACCTGCAAACTGGGACGCAGGGCAGCGGTACGCCAAGGGCGATCGTTTAGATTAAATCACCATTCCCTACTACTACTTAGATCTAGTCTCGGTTGGCGGGTTGTATATAGGATCTGGATCTGGAATGCATAGCTATCACACTAGTGCCTACGGCTTCCGCAAATATTGTGAATTGTTGTGACTTTGAACAACTGGTATGATACATCAAACATGAAAGGAGAGCAACGTTAATTATACAGTGTCGGTATGCGCGGTATTTTATCAGCCTAACCAGACGAGCAAATTAGATGAAATAGATATGCCTTTCTTTTGAACGGACACCGAGAACAGACATCTTGTGTTCTCTCTCTGATGCGTGTCGGGTGGATAACAATACGAAGCGAGTGCGTGATGCAAAATGACCAGATATGCTGTAAAACGTGCAATGGCGAGGGGGACAATCAAGACGAAGAAGACGACGACGGCGACTCGGGCTGCGATTGCGATTGCGACTGGCCCCAAGGTGCGACCGTGTCGTCAAGCATGATGCCTCGTATCCGGTTATACACCGCTTCCGGAAAGTGTCTAAACGAGAAAGAGGGCACGTCAATGACAAAAAGATTCTGAGTGCGTGACGACGTACCGTTGTTTCAACCGTTCGAGGAGGGCGACCGCGCGATCGCGGTCACCATTGCCCAGTTCTGCGCGGAACATGGCCTCCCATGTCGATGGCTAGGCGACACGGTAAGTAATGCAATAGCAGACTCCCGTACGCTGACGAGCTCACCTCTCTGTACGAAACCGAGTCTGGCGATACCGGATGCGTAGAAGGAGAAGAAGAGGAGTTGTGTGGGACGTGGTTGCCAGGAGCGGCGACACCGCTTGGAGGATCTGCCAAGCTCTCAAAGACGGTCCGCGCCTGCTCGATAGCACCAAAAGCAGCATATCCCTTGATCAACAGGTTCGCAATGTACGCCGTCATATGTACTCCCGTTGTCTGCAGCCGAGCGAGATACTGCTTTGCGAGATCCATCCGCTTGCGCGTTACGAGCACGTTGATCAGAGACTCGTAGGAGACGGCGTCGGGAAGGGGAGTAGGACTACGCTGGGAAGACGGATGGGAGGAGATGGATTCGAAAACAGCGATGGCCTTGTCAGTGTTCTTCATGACGCAGCCGTAAGCGTTGATGAGTGCTGCCCAATGGCTGCCTTGAAGACGGACGTGCGGGTTCGACTCGACACGCTTAAAGGTCGCTTCCATGGCAGCCACATCGACAGGTTCAATGGTTCCGTATGCATCAATGAGGAGCTGCAACACATTTTAGACCGAATATGTGGAGAAAGCATAAACAGCTTACCTTGTACGTGTGCGCCGAAGGCTTCACATTGGCCTCGGTCATCTTGTTCAGGTAGAACAACACCTTCTCCCTGTCCGGCTTTGTGTGCGTGTACAGTTGCATCATCGTGTTGTAAGGCGGAATTCGAGGCTTGAAGTTGGGCTGAGTTGTCATTTCTGTAAACAGTTGCTCGGCGGCCACGGCATCGCCAACCCTCGCGCATGCAGCAATAACAGCACCATAAGTGATCGACGAGGGGCGCAGCGACGTGTTGGCCTTCATCTGTTGGAAGAGCTCAAGTGCAAAGTCCGCCTTGCGTGCCTTGGCGAGCTTGGAGATGATCGTGTTATAGAGGTATACGTTGGGCTTCGTTCCAAGCATCTGACATTCCGCAAAAAGAGCCATAGCATTGGAGGTATCGTCCGTGGTATCCTTGACGCACTCAATCAAGGATCCATATGCGTCGGGGGAGGGAACACCACCCGCAGCAGTTATCCGGCTCCGGTGTGCAAACGCAGCGTCCATGTCACCCCCGTGTGCGTAGGCGATGATCATGTTGTCTTCGATCTGGAACCATGCCTGGGATTGCCAAGTGGGGCTTTGGGCTACAAAGGGCGAGAAGAGAACCTGCTGAGCGATGGAATATACCGATTGCGCTGCGGTGATGTTGCCTGTGCGTCCGAGCCCATTGATCAACCTGCCCAGAGTGGCTGGATGGGGATAACGAGGTGGTGTCGCGGAGATGGCAGCTTGGAGAGCATTGTAACTGTCGTTGACCGTGACCGAAGGATGAGAAGGGAACCACTGGTCGATTTGTCGACTGAGTTCTGCATCGATGATAATTTGTGCTGGAGGTGGAGGAAAGTCGGCAGAGGGCAAAGGTGGCGTAGGACTACGAGGGACATTGCTCTCCTCGTTCGTCCGCTCGGCGAGGGGCATCCTGAGGCGGTTGAAAGACCATCCAAGACCATCCAAAAACCGAGAGACCTCTCGCTCGCTATAATTGGAGTAGAGAGCTTCCGTTAAAGCAACCTGCACCTTGCTGGACACCAGTCGGAAGGCAACTCCCGCGTCGCTCATAGTTTGCAGCAGTGGCATCAAGCCAGTATATGCGCGATCCAGGGAGGGGGACATGTCCGGATTAGAAGAGTTCACAGGGAGCGAGAGTGCGCACAAGAGAATTGTCTCTAGATCCGAAACAGCAAGTTTCTGAGGAGCAGACATGTAAGCGTGGAGAAGAGGTTGGGCAATCGAGGGTGTAGTAGGCGAACCAAGCCACGCGACGGAGGGAATCACCGGTAACATTTGGCCCAGAGCGAGAGTGGGTGGGGAAGTGACCACAACAGTGTCCAAATAGCCAGACAGTATCTTTGTCATAGTCGCCTTGTACTTGGCAAGGTTCCTACCATGCTTGACGGACACGAGTTGGTCGGCGACTTTAGGGACATGTCTACCAATGAAGTTGGCAGAGTGCCTCGCTTCTTCGGCTTCACTAATGGTCACCACAGATTGACGCGATTTAGCGAACTCCTCGAGCGCACGGAGGTTCGCTTCTAGTACCATAAGCGTGTCCGAGACTTTGAGACCTAACCGATCCTTGAGGGCACAGTCGACGAGGATGTCGTATAGCCTGTTGAGGTCCTCAAGGTAAGCACTTTGCTCGGACGAGGCCTCCACAAGGGCATCTAGCATGACACCCCAGCAAATCTGGTCAGGGCGAGAGGGATTTTGAGTGGGCTCGTCGTTGTGGCTGGAAGCGGCAGGTTGCTGGAGAAGACGATCGAACCAAGACAATGCAGTTTTGATGTCAGGTTTGGGTGGATTGTGAGCAGCGTCCGACGAAGAAGGGTTGCAGAAGCCACTGATAATTGTCGTGAACGTTGACGAAGCTGGAGATGGAATTGACGCTAGGTCGCCTGGTACGCGTGTCAGCACGCCATAAATGGTGCTTGAAATCAAATCAAGCGTTACCTTTCTCGGGACTTCCACTGTCCATCATCGTCTCGAGCAGACGAAGTGCACCGGCAGGCTGCCCAGCCTTGAAATAACCCTGAATCATCTTATTCCAAATCCTGAGCTGGATTGGGAACTGCCGCTCGACCGCCATAACCAGGCCACGTGCACCTAGATCTCGGAACTCTTTAAAGACCTCTTTGGCACCGGCAAGATCACCTGCGTTGACGTAGGTCGACAGCAGGTAATAAAACATCAGATCCGTAGGCGGGGGTCGAGACCGGGCCTCGAGTTGCGCATACACGCGGATGGCAGCGTCAATGTTTGCGTGAGCGGCACACGAGCGGAGGAGTCCGTGGTAAACGTTGATCGGAAAATGCACGACCAATGGCCTCGCGACTGCGGCAGAGTCAGATGTCGACTGAGGAACAGCGACACAAGCGGCCTCGAATATGCGCATTGCAGCTGCAAAATTGTCCTCTGCGAGTAGAGTCACCCTTTGCGTGTCATCGACTTCCTCGCCTGCAACGTCATCGAGGTCCCCGACGGCGGTCAGTTGCCGTCGCTTTGCACGGTACGACAGCACATCGAGAGACCTTTGGACCTCGCGATCCCTGTCTGTGAGACCTGTGATTATGTTGACAAATGTGCCCAAGTTAGGCGTTAGACCACGCTGGAGGAGGGCGTTGTAGAGCTGTGCGATGAGCGTTGCGCTGGTTGCAGAACCGATGGCAACGAGGGCACGAAGGGCATGATTGAAATCGAGGAGGGTAGGTTCGGAGTAGGACAATGAAGGTTCTTTGGAGGCGTCAATGAGCCACTGGACGTGTTGCAAGATGATAGACGTGTCCTTTTTGGACAACGCGTCTTCGAGCGCGAGAGAAAACGGAGACCAAGCGGTGACGGGACGTGGTTCCTGTTCGGGCGTGATCTCGCCCTGCTGATCTTTATTTGAAGCAGCGGCATGACGTTCGCGTAGCTGCATCTGCACGGTGTGCAGGACACCAGCGCCGATGTCGTGGTCATTGAGACCAGCGGGGAGCGAAAAGGAATGACGACGTGCAAGCGTGCGGGGTGTTTTCGAGGAGGAGCGGGGGGTGACAAAGGATGCCTTGATCTCATCCTTGTCGTCGTCTGCTTTGGTGGTGCCATCTTGGTTCGCAGAGGAATTCGCCTGGGTGATGGCACGACCTGCGCCCTGTTGTGATGTGGAGGTAAGGTGTGTGCGAAGAGGATAATGACACGTACAGTGTAACCCTTGTAGAATTTGCTTCCGGCGTGGAACTTGGCACCGCCTGGACCTGCGCCTGTCCCTGCACCACCCCAGGACGAGCCAGCGCCCGCAGCAGGACCGGACTGGAGGACATTCCGGAGCGACTGGTTCTGTACGAGCGCGACCGCACGCGATGTGTGGAGGAAGAGGTGGTTCGCGACCTTTGGGAGCATGATTACAAGATATTAAGTACCGCGTGGGCTGTCGAGGACGACGAGGAGGTCGCCGTGCACGACGACGAGCACGAAATGTCTGGCTGAGAAACTGACTCGCTCGGGAATAAAAACCAAAATTGATGTGACTCGGGTAAAACCGGGTGGAAAGCCGAGCGACGACGCAATGCACGCTCAAAAAGGAAATATCCTCCAATCGCCGTGCTGAATATCTTCCCACGTGTGTCCCTCCTCCACAGCCTCCTCCGGCCCGACCGGCCCGCTAAACGACACCTCCTCACGTCCCCGCAACGGTCGCACCACCACCGACGTATTGTCACACGATACTACACGCCCGACCGTGAGGCATTGCTCGGGCGTGTACGTTACGGGGTTGATACCCAGCGCCTGCAGCACGTTCAGTCAGTCGACCCACGCATCTACGACAATTCCGACCTTGTAGCCAACGAGCATCCCTCGCACGACCTGTTTCTCGTTCGTCGGCTTTTCCAGCGTAGCCCAATCCTTGTCTGCAATCGACTCCAGCTTTTCAATGTCCACCTCCGGTTCGGGTTCCCCGTAGTCGAGCGAGACAACCTCGGTCTCCTCCTTGAGTTCGTCTCCGTACTCGACACGCATCTTGCGTTTCTTCTTGTCTCTGTGCAAGCCAGCCTCGACATCAATGCTGGTCACAAAGAGGTTCGGGGGCAGCGGGGAGCGTGACGAAGGTGGGATCAATCGAGGCGGTGCTTGTGTTGGAACCAGACACTCGGGCGTGGCCATCCCACCAGCAGAGGCGTCGCCTTCCTGATCCCCAAATATAATCTTTGGAGCAAGCGGTCTCCCTATGAGCGACTTGAAGTTCTTTGCCTTGTTCTTGTTCCGGAGGGAGAGCGACAGGAGAGCTGGAATATCCCGGCTGACGTCGGGCGTGATCGCTGGCACTTCACCTGGCACTACGGCATTTGCGCCAGACACTGGTCCACCCTCGCGCTCATGTGTTCGCTTGAGTCGTCGCCGTAGATTCCGTGACCGTGTTTGTGGTTTACCGTACCCAGGAGGCACGAAAGTTGCACTAAAGGAACTGTGATTTCGTTGAACGACACACGAGGTTCGTGGACGTACGGGTCTGCCACGTGTGGCTTTGGTTGTACGGACGGCGTTACTTGAGCGCGTTCTCTTGCGTGGATATTGGGGGGCTCTGCTTGCCGCAGAAACGACGCCGTAGGGCGCGGGGACACATCCGAGTCTGATGCTGATTCAGAATCCGATGTCTCTGACCCGGACTCGGAATCGGACGCTGACGGAGAGGTGGTTGAGTCAGACTCGGAGCTGGACGAACTCGGCGTCGACATGCGCCGTTTCCGCTTGCGCGAGGGTGCGGATTCCAAACGTGGCCACGTTGCATGCGAGGTACCTCGTGCAGCCGCGTCCGCGTCGAGTATGTCTATGCTGCATGCTAGTTAGCTTTCTGTGAAGCGACTCGTAGTGACCCACCAAATCAGATCGCCGTCTCTGACGACGGTGAGCTCGGAATTGTCAAGCAGCTCGAAACCATCGATAGAGAGGCGCAACGAGGCAGGAGCGACGCCACGAAAGGCGGGGAGGGACGCGCAGAGGAGGGACTTGAAGGAGGAGATGGACGGATGGCCCTGCGCAGAGAGAGGGAACCACGCTCTTACTGGAGGCAGCGGTGGATTCGCTGAAATCTTGACCCGCATTTCACTAGGTGGACGTCGTTCAAGATGACAACCGTATCGGGTAACAAAACCCCCTGTACAATTCATGTCTACCAAAATTTACATAAATGTAGCTACTACGTCGGATCACTGTAGAGAAAGGGAGATGTTGGACAATCTAATCCACCGGCATGTTTACTTGATAAACTTTGTCATGAATTTTCTAGGCAGACGACGGTCAGACGAGGAAACCTGAAAAAGGTCGGGTACGCACTTGTGGAACTCGGTCCGCAGGAGATCGTTCACGAACTGGCCCGACTTTTCCTTTTGGTTCATCGCCTGGTTCTTGAAGATGAGATCTGAAACCAGCGGTCCTCCCTTGCAGTGACATGCAATCAAGGAGAAGCACGTACCATCATCCCATCTTCGCTTGACCGAGAACGTGCCGGGAACAGTCGTGTTTAGGCCCGGAGATGGACCTAGCTGGGCTGCTTGCGACGCCAACTGTTCGCATTCTTGGCGTTCTTTCTCTTCCGCGCGTTCGCGTTTAATCTTTTCGAGTTCGCGGAGTAGTTCGTCGGTGTCATCCTCGTCCTCTGATTCTTCCTCGCTGTTCTCCTTTTGCTCGTCTTCTTCCTCGTCGTCGTCATCATCCTTGTCCAGCTCTAGTGCTTCCTGAAGCAGTTTTCTCCGCTTGAGAGTGTCTTGGTCTTCGGCAGCATCCGTACCCGCTGTGATAGCTATGGGAGGTCTCCCCTCGGCCTTGCGTTTCTTGTTCCGCGCCTCTTCTTCAGCCGCGAGCAAGTCTGCTCTGAGGTCTCGCCGGGCGACCTCGCCCGTCGATGTCTGCCCTGGCTGCCTATCTCGCGCACAAAGGATGAGTGAGTGCTGCAAGCGAGTGGGTGGACGTACCGAAACTTGAGCTTTGTGTGCGCGGCCATGTCGCGCACAGAAAACTGTCTCGAGCCGCCCTTGACATCTCTTGCTTGAGCGGGGTCCCATGTCGGTCTGTGAGCGGTGGACATGTCGAGAAATAAAATCAGTAGCGGTGTCAGTTCGCACGGTTAATTGAGCCACGTCAAAAAGTCGTGTCAAGTACGACTCTTTGCTTTGTACCATGGCCAACTATCACTATGACGAGGCCGGTAACATGGCCGCCTACTTTCTCATCTCTGTCCTCGCCATCCTCCTCGTACCGTTCACCATAACTTCTCTTGTTCGCATATCCGCAAGTCAGTCAGTCACCCTCACGCGCGAATGCCATGCTGACCACTGTATAGAACCCCCAGAAGAACGGGTCCACGGCTGTCAGTGCAAGCCCTGTCTTGATCGCAGAAAACACGTCCTTGCTGCAAACAGACGCTCGATATTCAGTCCCAAGCTCACCAAGAGGTGCGCTTTCTTCCATACCCTCTTCCTTGACTCACTTTACCCGTCTGCAGAGCGACGTTCCTCCTCGTCGGCTGGTCCTTCTTTGCATTCTTGGTCACGAGGGTGCGCAACGTCGAATCAGACAACAAGGTGTACAACCCGTATGAAATATTGGGCATTTCCGCCGTACGTGCTCGTTGTACATCCCCTGCTGCACTAATCCGTCCTTCCAGGGTGCCACAGAGAAGGAAATCAAATCGCTTTTCAAGAAACTCTCTAAAATCTAGTGCGTATTGCGCGACACCTCGATACTTGTCACGTTCTAACAACCATCTCAAGTCACCCAGACAAGGTAAAAGCGACCGTGAACGATACGGTGGAACAGATTGCCAATCGCTTTGTAGAAATCACAAAGGCATACAAATCGTGAGCACTCTTTGTTTCCCAGCCTTCTCCACTCAACACCCGTGGTCTAGTCTGACGGACGAGACGATCCGCCAAAACTACGAACTGTATGGTCATCCCGACGGCCGACAGGAACTCTCCATGGGTATCGCGCTCCCTTCGTGGATCGTCGAGGGCAAGAATAAGATCTGGGTCTTGGGATGCTACGCCATCCTCATTGGTGGACTCCTTCCTGGTGTGGTCGGACGCTGGTGGTTTGGCAGCAGAGGAAAGACCAAGGATGGTATCGAAGCGAGAACTGCAGAGGGCTTCTGGAAGGGTATCGAGGAAGCAAGTGCAATCGGCGACATCGTCAAGGTTGTTGGCAGCGCATTCAGGTACGAGTCACAGACCAAGAACGCGGGCGATTTGAGCAAGGTAGAGAAAGAGATCGAGAAGAGAGTAGGTGACGAGTGGAAGGAGATGATCAAGGCCGTTGCGGATGATGGAAAGGCCCAACGAGCATTGGCGTTGCTCTACGCCCACTTTTTGCGGTTAGATCTGGGTTCCAAAGCCCTGGAACGAGGTGGGGATTCTGTTGGACTTGCGCTGTGAATTGGGACTTACGTGCGGGGGTTAGAACAAACGTCGTTGCTCCTTCAAACACCCATGTTACTAAATGCCTTCTTGAACATTGCGTCTGCTCGGAGCTGGCTTGCACCGACCCTTGGTGTCATGCGTCTCCATGCGTACCTCATACAGGCGTTAGCTCCCGGCAAGGCCACTCCCCTACAAGCCCAGCTCCCAGGATTCGACAGTGCAGCCTCGAGTTCCGGAAAGCAAGACCTGGCAACGTTTGTGCGCGACTTGAAAGAGAGCGGGGACGAACGTGCAACAGAAGCTAGCAAGGCGCTCGAAAGCTGGGGAACTCTTGAGATTGTCGACATGGGATTCAAAGGTACGTATAATACGGTCCTCGTCATGCGCGCTACGAGGTGAACACTGTTCAAGTGATTGGTGAACGTCTGGTCACACCGTCATCCATCGTATTCTTGCTGGTGAAGCTGCACATGAAGGAACCTGGCACATCCTCGCAACCCCCGGTGCAGGATGCCAAGTCTGCGAAAAAGAATGACGACATTGACGAAAAGTTTTTGAACAAGCGGGGAGATGCGGAAGAACTTGAAGGGGACGACGCAGGATACGCACATGCCCCCTACTGGCCTGGAGTGCGTCTAAACAGTTGAACTCGTGGCCGCATGCATCTGACATATAGCCACAGCTCCGCAAGCCTGGATGGTGGCTCGTTCTTGCCGACGATAAATCGAACCGGATCGTGGTCCCGCCACTGAAGATCAATGATGTCCCTCGCTCTGACCCATCGAAAGAGCGGAATTACAGGTGCTACAAGGTCCAGTTTCAGGCGCCACCCAACGTCGGGCTGTTTACGTGGAAGGTGTACCTCGTGAGCGACACAATTGTTGAAGAGACGTGCCGACCGATCTCGGTGGGTGTTTTTTTTGTGTGTTGGGCGACTCTGACTGGGAAACGATGCAGCTCAAAATCGACGATGTGTCTGTGCTCGCAGCTGAGGAGCAGACGCCCGAGGACGAGATTTCGGATCCTGAAGAGGATTCGTTGGCTGGGCAGATGGCGGCGATGCGGGGAGGGTCAGTGAAAAAGGCAGCGGTTGTCGAGGAGAGCGACGATGACAGTTTGACGGAGGAGGAGGAGGACGGCGGGGACGATAGTAGTGACAGTGATTAGATATCCCTACTCGGAATAGTCATTCTTTATTGGACGTGAGACGCGAGAGACCTCCTGTTCCACTTCCACCATTCATGCCACCACAAAATCAGAACCCGAAAACGGGCTCGTCCGCAAAGTTCAACTGGGTCGCTGCCAGGGCCGCCAAAGCCGCTGGTCCCCGCGCACCAGGCTCCAAGACCATCCCAGAGCCCAAATCGCCCGACTGTCTCCTCGGCCTCTCCTTCGTCTTCACCGGCGAACTCTCCTCCTTTTCGCGCGACGAGGCCGTCGACCTCGCCAAACGGTATGGCGGGTAAGTCGTTCGTCTTTGCGTCCTCGAAAACCCACCGTTTCACCGTCCCGGTCCTGGTCCCATCATAGCCGCGTCACGCTCCAGCCGTCGTCCAAGACGTCCTACGTCGTCCTCGGGGACAACGCCGGCCCATCCAAGCTCGCCGCGATCAAGAAACACGCTCTCAGGACGCTCTCCGAGGACGATTTTCTCGCGCTGATCGGCACGCGCGTCGGACCTGGCGGTCCAGGTGGTGCCCAACTCGACGACAAGACGCGCAAGAAGATGGAGAAGGAGGCGGACGCGATCAAATCCGCCGCCAAGGCGCTCGAGAAACGGGAACAGCAGGAGGTCAAGGAGGGCAAGGGCAAGTCTGGTGGCGGGTACGTCTGTTCGGTTTTGGCGGGGCCTTGTTGACGACGTTTTTATTTTGCTTGCTGTCGCATGTAGCGTCGGTGCGAAACCGGACTTGGCATCGCAGCTCTGGACGACGCGCTATGCACCTCAGACACTCAAAGAGATATGCGGGAACAAGGGTCAAGTGGAGAAGCTACAGCAATGGTTGCACGACTGGTCCGTCTTTCCATCCCAACCCCCTCGCTCATGTTTCCGCTCACACTCCGCCGCCGGGTTTGCAGGTCGTCGAGCTTGAAATCGGGCTTCAAGAAGCCTGGCAAGAGCGGTATGAACATCTTTCGCGCCGTCCTTATATCTGGCCCACCAGGCATCGGCAAGACGACGAGTGCACACTTGTGTGCCAAGCTCGAAGGGTTCACGCCGATCGAGCTCAATGCGAGCGATGCGCGGAGCAAGAAGCTCGTCGAGGTGAGTAATATCAAAGCGATGGGCGCTCGCCCCTGACTTTTCTGGGTCTCTTAGAGTGGTATGAACATCAATAATTTATCGTTGGATGGTTGGATGGGTGGGAAAGAGGTACGCATGGCTGATGGAGCGTGCTTGACGTGGAGGCTGAGGAAGTTGTATGCCAGGCGACGAATGCGCTTGGTGTCACCATCACTGACAAGACGTGCCTCATCATGGACGAAGTCGATGGGATGTCCGCGGGAGATCGGGGAGGCGTCGGTGCTTTGAACGCGCTGATCAAGAAGACAAAGGTATGTACCGTCAGGTAGGCAAAGGGAGCACCGGCCAACATCTGTGTCTAGATTCCAATCATTTGTATAGCCAACGATGGTGGAGCTCTGAAGCTGAAGCCCATCAAGAGTAACACGTTTAATCTTCCGTTCAGAAGGTACGTCGCACGAAATGATATGGCTCTCGTTGTTGATTCATGGTTGGATGCAGACCCGATGCAACCGCAGTTCGTTCACGCATGCTTAGCATCGTATTCAAGTATGTTCTCTGTGTCTGCACAAGGTGTGTATTTGACGCTATCTCGCATCCAGGGAGAAGATGAAGATCCCGGCAAACGTCGTTGATCAGCTCATCGCCGGATCACAGTCGGACATACGACAAGTGTTGAATATGCTTTCTACTTGGCGGCTATCCAGCAATACCATGACGTTTGATGAAGGCAAGGGGCTGTACGTTCTCTATGGTTTTTCACAGCGCTCTACGTTGTGACTTGGGTTGCAGGGCCAAGATGAACGAGAAAAACACGATCCTAACACCCTTTGATGTCACGAATAAGATGCTTGGACCTTACATGTTCTCTCATACAGCGAGAGAAACGCTAGGGGACAAGATTGAGATGTATTTTCATGATCACTCATTCGTCCCGCTATTTATTCAGGTGTGTTTCTAACAAGGACTCCGAGGTAGTCACCTCACACATTATCGAATACAGGAGAACTACCTCAAGACTGAGCCCGCAAAAATAAGAGATCTTAGTGGTCCATCAAAAACGTTGAAGCATCTTGAATTAATGGATAAAGCGGCATCCTCGATATCTGATGCTGATCTCGTAGACGCACTCATACACGGGTTCGTATCGTGCATATTCAATACCTGGACCAGAGGTTGATCATCCTGTCTTCTTTGTTTTCAGACCGGAGCAACACTGGACTTTGATGCCGCTGCACGCTGTGTGCTCGACTGTACGACCTGCTTCCTTCTTGTACGGGAGTGGCGTGGGTTACGGTGGAGCCAACCAGATGTCCTTCCCGCAGTACGTCGTTGGTCAGACATAAAATGTTTTTCATTGCTCACGCGCAAACAATCCCAAGATGGCTCGGTCAGAACTCGAAACAAGGGAAACTGAATCGTCAGCTCGGCGAAGTCCAGATCCACATGCGTCTCAAGGTATCGGGTGACAAGACAGAGATACGACAATCTTACCTCCCAACGCTGTTTCCTTGTATCGTGAAACCGCTTGTAGACGACGGATCGGTAGGTTCTGTTCAGTTGAACTCTCTTTTGAGTTGACGTCAATTTCACCTAACCGTAGTCGGCCGTCGATGACATCATCGAGCGCATGGACGAGTATTATCTCTCCCGCGAGGACTGGGATACGATTGTCGAACTCGGTGTCGACCAGAACAAGGACGAATTCGTGTTGAAGAAGATATCTGCGTCGACCAAGTCATCCTTTACGAGAAGGTGAGCCTCGTTCCGCCGTTTGACCCATCCCGGCACCACTCAGACGCACGCATCCGTGTTAGGTACAATGCGAGCGAGCATCCCATACCGTTTTATAAAGCGATGGATCTGGGCAAGGCGCCAAAGAAGCTGGCGGGTGGACCTGCGCCTGACCTTGAAGAGGCCTTTGACGTACGTGTCTACATTCCGGCGGCCCCCTTTTGTGATACGACCGTTACCCATAGGTCGATGACGAGATACCAGAGGCGTCGGACGACGAGAACAAGAAGGGGGCGGAAGACGACATCAGTGCGGACAAGCTCATATCGACGAGCAAACCCAAGAGGGCAAAGACGTTGATGACGGCGCAGTCGAGCAAGCAGCCGAGAGGCAAGGTCAAAACCAAGCGTTGAGCCTTTGGGTTTTTTTTTTCTTGTCACCCCTTCCTCCCTTGTTCGTCTACCCAACCTTTTGTTTACCACTATACGTACGGTTTCACTACACGCGCGTTGGAGCTGCGCTGTTTTGATTAGTACTGTTTGGAGTAGGTACCTAGTTTTTATGCATGTGGATCCAGCCCACGCGTAACGAGCAGGTCTCCACTAGATCATGTCAATTACATCACCATTATCCTTCTCTTCGCAATCTTGCTTGCAGAAACTCTGGTCCGATATTCCGACATCTGAATCGTGTATATAGGATATCCACCTGTAGGCTGTAGCTCACTTCCAGTGAAAACCAGATAGTGTCAATTGCTCAGTGACCTGAGAGATTAGGAGACAAAGTAGTGAGAAACTGCTAAGGTACAAGAACTATAAAACATATAAAAGCGAATAATCTACCAGAAGATGTAGATGCTACCACGTGTGGGGAAAAAGACGACATCGATAAAACAACCGATGACGGTAAACCACCGGGGTGGTACAGCTAATAAGCAAGATCTGCGGGCGATCCTGGTGCAGCGTCGCTCGTCTCCGCTAAACAATCTTTCAGAAACTCGTTCAGTACGTCCAACAGTTCCTGGACGAGAGAGTCCCTGTCCCACTCTGTTCTATGATGCCATATACTGCTGAGACACATGGCCCGGAGCTGTTCGAGTTGCTCGACAGAGAGCTGGCTCGTCCTTGTCTTGAGCTGGTGCTGAAGGTTGAGCAGTGATCCTTCGTCTACATGGAAGTCTGGAAGAGGGGTAGGGGATCTCGTAGGCTCCCGCGGAGGAGGAATGACAGGCAACGCATCCGTATCAGGGGGTGGCTGCGTAGTAGGGGTCCGAGAAGGTGGACGTGATTGTACAGGAGTCTGCGGGTAGCCGTTTTCTTGGGGTGATGGCTGCAATGAACTGTCATGACCATCAGGACCGGAAGTGATGCCATTGAGTAACGGAGCGAGAGTCGCACAGCGCATCATATCTTCCTCCGGTGTTAGCGGGTTCAAGAGGAATGGGTCGAAACCTGAGCGCCGTGGCACCGGAGAATCGATCGTCATGGCGTCGGATGGTGCATCGACTGGCGATGGGTTAGTTGGCGGCTGAATAGCTGGCTGGTGTGGCGCTGGAGCGACAGGTAGCTCATCCGTAACAAACCTGACTGTCGGGGTTTTCGGTTGCTGTGACGTCGTGGGACCAAGTAGATCGATGGGATCATGTTCATCGTCGTCACTGAGTATTGTCCTCGGCCGCTTCTTCGGCTGCCTAGGCGTCCCGCTGCCTTCCGCTTTGTTTTCTTCGCTAGACTCTGGGGACCCACTCGGTCGATCGCCAGAACGTGCCCTTTTGAGGCGCCTCTCGAGTTGAAGGGGATCAGTGATGCTCATCTCCGGCTGCTGTCCAGTGTGTCGCGCACTCCGCCTGGTGCCCGGGGCATACGTCCCATTTTGTCCTATATCTGGTGTAAAATTCTTCTCTCTGGCTTTTTTTCTTTCGTTCCTCCGCTTCCATTCGCGCTCTGCCATCCGCTGACACTCAAGCTTGAACTGAGGATCAAACTCTTGCATGCTAACTTCTGCGGCTGTCAACATAGCCTGGGCCTTATGCAACCTCTCGTGATCCTCGTGCGCGCGAGCAGTAGCGTTGTGTACTATCTTGTGTATGTCGTCGAGGAAGTCATGTGGGGTTAGGTATTTGCCCTTATAGAGATCCGTGTGCATGCGCTCCAGGTCCATGTCATACAGGGGAGGTGGTTGTGGCTGAACCGGAGGTTGGAGTTGGAGTTGAGCTTGTGCTTGGAGTTGGGTGGCTGGTGGCTCGGTATGTTGGAGTTCAGGGGGTGCGCCGTTGATTGCTTCGTTTTGAACATCTTGGGCAGGGGCAGGGGCATCTTCGATTATCTCCACAACAGCATGTTCGTCTTCGACGGTGACATTGGTGGCAACAATTTCCATTTCCGTGATCCCAGGAGCAGGTAGTTCAAACTCGTATTCCTCCTGGCAAAAAAAGAATTTCGTCAGAAGAAGTAAAAATTATCACTCATGAAGATGAATTCACAGTCGCCTTCTTTGTAAATCTCTTGAATTTGCGTTTCAGTTCTGTGAGGACTGGCCCTAGGCGATATTTCAATAGGGTAATAACCCTCTGGTCATTTTCCGCCTGGACAGCCAGTTCAGCAGCCGTGAGTTGCCTTGGCTCAGGTGGTGGAGCGATCGGGAGCTCCTCAAGAATCCTACGCTTTCTTTTCATACCATCTGCGAACTGATTTGGCGGACGTCGAACGTCTGCGATGATGCCAGCGAAGAAAGCTTCGCGTTGTTCGTTGCTCGGGAAGGGAAGCGTGAGACGATTTTCTCGAATTATCCCAAACCAGGAGCGGACGTCGTGGGGGAGGGAAGAGAATGATCCATCGACGATAGCAAGTAGAAGTACGGGATCTGTTGGGGCTAGCGAGTCGAGCATCGCACGAACGGTAGTACGAGCCGTCTCGTGAACGGCAGCGCACCAGCCGAGGAAGGATGGGATGTAGATCACGGATGGCTGATGTCTCTTAGCCTCAACGAATAGCTGTACGATCGCTGCCTCGACAGTCTAAGACGCAATTCCAATAAGATGACGGCAATGCGGGCAGAATTTTGAAAAAAAAAACTCACTCTTGTTGAGTCACCCATGAGTGTTCCGAGATCCAGATTTTGAATATGGTAACCTTCCAGATAATGTAATGCGGCTGCACCGATATATCCTTGCCCCATTCCTGGCTGACCATAGACTACAAGACGTGGACGGTACACTCGGAGGGTCTCCATCGCTGCGTCGTCCAGTCAGGATATCATATACCGAGGAGCTGAGGATGAACCTTACATTGCATCATCATCTCCCTTTCAAGCGCGCTTTCCTCGCTGTCATCCTCCCACTGAGCTTCCTCTAGCGCTGTCCGCTTCTTACTCGCGGGCATCACTTTA
>JBBPSC010000342.1:0-20438 GCA_038093395.1 Baorangia bicolor
CCTGTGCACCGGTTGCGTGGCGTGACCTTCCACTGGAGCCGCTTCCCATCTTGCTCTTGCGGTAAGCAAATGGGAACCCACGGCGTATACCGAGGCCGAAACCGTAGCCCTTGCTGGTGCTAAAACTCGTAGACTCCAATTCTTCAGCGGAAGGCGGGCTTATATTAGTGGCTCGTTCGACGTCGGCACCACCCTTTTCGTTGGCTCGTACGATTCCCCCTCGTAGGAAGGTGTGCCGCTTGGCGGCGCGAGCCTTCCGCCGCACACAGCAGGCATAATAGAGGATGCCCACAATGACCAAGAACAAAACAGCAGCTAGCACGACTGCTGCAATTGTTCCTGCAGGGATGGTGTTACTACTGGACGAACTGGTGGGTCTTCACGACATACGAATCAGCCCGAGTTTATTTCATTTCGAGACCAAGGAATGACATACGCTGTGCCGTTTCCGAAGGATGTGATATTCATACCACCTACTTGCAAAGCAAGGGTGCGATCTTCTTGGTTAACCACCGCAATGTGATGCACCAAATCCTCAGGGAGATCCGTCGCGTAGAATAGCAAGCTGTCCGAGTTATTATATGAAGAAAGAGCGGATAGATAGGTGGTGATGTTATCGAGAGTTACAGTGAAATCTCCAGAATACGAGGAGGTGAGCCCATAAATTGTGATTGCAGAACCTGCGATAAAGGAGAGATCTATCACAGCCAGTGAATGAGGGAACAGACTACTTGCCTAGAAAAGTAGTTTCTGCGTGGTCCCCAGCAGAGTTTGACATATGCATGGAATTTCCGGTGCTATCTGCCACATAGCTCCACATGCCCGTGAACGCGATATCGGAATCAGCAATTACCTGGGAAGTAGCTGTAATGCTAATGAAATCGATCGTCATTAATGATGCCCACCCAACCGTTTGACACGCTGGATACCGATCACCGCTAACGAACACTCACTTGACAATTCCTGCAGGGGGGGCATATGTGACGCGTGCATTATCAAAGATCAGATAAGCATCAGGGGACGTTGAATTCGTGATGATAGTCGTTAGCAACAGCGAGTGGTTCGTGTTTTCCAGATCGTTCAATGAAACAAGGATAGTGTTTGCAGGGTCAGCGAAAGAAGCAGATGGCATCCCATCCAGGGAGACATTGTAGAGTGCATTGCTAACAGAGCCTATGAGGTCAATGCCTGTGCCTATGTTGCGAATAGCGCGGGAGTGAGCTAATCGCATTTCGATGGGAGAGTACACATACCATTCCAATTGATCATCAGGCTTGCACCATTGAGAGAGGTATATTGATAGCTGGTGCCCACGCCGACCTGGCCAGGACTTGTAGCGGCGCCAGAATGTGTGTACAAGAGCTGCCAGCCGGCTGTGACATTAGAGCTGGGTTCGAGGTTCACGAACGGAAAGTAGGCGATCTCAGGGGAGGCATTGTCGATGTCGAATTGACGGAGGCACTCTGCCATTCATCCAGCGCTGACAGGCTACGTGGGGGTACGGAGAAAGGAGGAGTGAGAACGAAACGAGGACTGGACTATAGGAAAAATAAAGAGACGCTCAGGCTGCCAAGTCGGCTGCCTCGAGGTACTGTCGTGTCGGAAATAGCTCGCGAAGTCGACGGAAGGTGGACCGTGGACCGTGAAACATAAACGGACACATGTTGGTCAGTCATCAACATCTTGGAATGGGTTCAAGTGAACACAAGCATCTTGTCTCCATATCAACACCCGCCTTTATTTTTTGATCGACTTGTCTTATCACAGCCAGCGCAGATCTGACACGCCGCTGGGACACGGAACTATCTCGGGCACACCCGCGGCCGCGCAGACACGAACTGACCATTGTCGTACTTGTCTCCATCCTGTGAGCTCGTGCGTCCAGGCACCTTGAACTTCCGTTGCCACTTGTCAAAAGGTGGGTCAATATTTTATCCTTCTTTACGGAGTTGGTCACTTTCCATGCATGAGTTACCATCAACACAAACCAGTGCTAGTATGTCCCACGGTTACGTTATAGGCCACCTAGGTACTTTTGGATCCACAGTGCACTGATACTTTTGTTACAGAATGATAGCTGCGTTACCTCTTCCTGGAACAAACCCCTTCCTTCCGTCACTGTTGAGCCATGTCCGCTTGGCAGCCCCCGGGTTTCCCCTGGAACCCGTAATCATTCAAGTATTACTCCTTTGCATCATCTCCGGGGACAAGAATTTAATATTGCGCACACGAGACGAAGATGTCACTCTCGTCTCCAAACTCACCACACTGGTAGGTAGTCTCATTCAACACGACAAGCCGAGCGATTCCCATGTTTCGCGCTAAACAACATACACGTGTGTTACATTCACGTTTCATTTCCAGGCCCTGAACACAATCTTTGGCTACAGCGTTCATCGCCTAAAGTGCCATTCCAATAGTGCGAACCAAACACCCTCCGAATTTCTTCGGTCCTTGTTCTTTGCCGTTTCGACCATCACGCCACCAACAGATAATAATTTAAGTGGTTCATCACACAAACATAGGCACAGGCATGTTTCCAGCTCGCGTAATTCAGTGGGCAAGTTACCCATAGCACCCTCAACCTCCGTCGGCACAGTACGTAGCAGGCGAACATCTATATCCCGTTCAACCTCCCATCCGAGTGACTCGAAGCCATCGATTGGACGACCACAGTTAGACTCAGAGGACGCCGATCTAAAGTCATCTATCAACGTAGAGGTCCACTCGCAGCATCCTAGCTTCCATCCCGCCGCGCAAACGGACACATTCGTCCCGACCCTAGCTTCTAGCATCAAGACCCATTTCAGAAATGTATCACGCGGGAGTACCGAGGCATTAAAACTACCTTCTGTGGTGGTCGTAGCAGGCCTCGAATTTGCAAGTCTTCCTTCTCAAAAAGCAGTCCTGCGGACTCTTACGGAACGAAAAATCATCGTGTCCGATGGGGGCATATTAGGGCATGATCAAGATGGTTTGGCTCTGGAATTACCCGATGGGTTTTTCATGGTATATGTGTGTCGATCTGACCCGCGGGAGAGACCTCCAATATACAAGAGTCTTGTATGCCATCCCCTTCTCGGAAATACCTTTCTCCTCAGTGACCATTTCTCTCGACAGCTCGACAGATTCGCGATGAGCTCCTCTGTCGACGTCGGTGCGCAGACCCGCTTGGCAATACGCCAATATCGGCCCCCTCCATCTCCGTCCACAACACTCTCGTCACCGCATACTTCCCTCACCTCCGCGGCTTTCCCAACGTTTCATTCGTTGAGTTCTTTACCTGGTTCGCCGACACCGCCACAACCTCTGGTGTCTCCGGTGATCCCTTCTGCTCTCCTCCAGCGACTCAAGCACCTCTGCGCGACTCAAGCGCGCATAAGGGCCCCACTTAACATCTACCTCGCTGATTTGTTCAGTGCCACACGACACTATGGGCCATTGGATGGTATGATGCTTACGGTACGCGCCCGTCAAGATGCAGAAGCTCTCGTACGTGCGAACCGCGTACTCGGTGCAGACCGTACAGGTGCCGAGCTCATCAAAGAACATGCCGAACGGTCCCGCGAGACGGACAGCACCAGATCTACCTATCCACATTCACACCCCAGCATAGCAAGTGTATCTTCCGACGGGCTCCTAGCCGGGCTTGATGTTCCGGAGACATACGAAGGCCTCGGCGGTTCAAGCCTACCACACAGCCTGGCCAGTCAATCGGAACAGCCCATAGTAGAATTGGACGTCTCGGAGGCGGATATAGCAAGGATGTTTCCGAGGGTTGTGTCACATCGGATTCGAGTCCGGGACTCGCCGTTCGATGAAATACTGAGCAGCGCGGTTTATGGGGCGATAAGTACCCATGGGAACGAACTTTCCCGGGACGAAGAAACGGTTCAATGGGAACGAGAGACGGTAAAGGATATCCTGGTGCATATTTTGGCTGAGGTCTAAAGATTTGCCCGTGTCGACGTTTACTTATTCTATCCCTCTAATAACCATTTAAAAACGTATTGGTTCCAAGGCGACCGAGAATGATGCAGAGGCGTTGCATTTGTAGGGCTGCACATGTAGTAGGGAGTCGTCCAAGACATATCCTTGTTTGGATTACCCTCGACAACGGAGAACCAATCACCGACTATGACGAACGGACCACCAACATCCCGAGCGGGACCTTCACAAGCGTCTACGACGACATCCGACACGTCCGAAACGGTACCACAACAGCCGTATTATAATTCCGTCCAACCAAACGCTCAGGCAGGCCCTTCACAACCTCCACAACCCGTGCAATACACTCAAGCCCACCTCACCCAACAAGCACAGTCACAAGCACAGTCACAAGGCCAGCAAAATGCAACCCAAGCCTACTACATGGGCTACCCACCCGGGGCCTGGCAGAACGCGTGGCAGCTCTCCGGATACCCTTACGCCACGTCTGGAAGTTCGCCATATCAGCAGACACACTACACGCAAATTCCATACGCGCAGTATCAACAGTATCAGCCACAACCGGCGGCTCGCCAGCGCAAGCCCGCACCGAAGCCACGCACACCGACACCCGAGCCCGTATACAGACATTGGGACGAGGTCATACGCGCGTTCTTGAAGAAGGTGGGGTTAACACAGGCTCTAAGGGGATTCGAGGACGACATGGTCGTCTTGAATGCTGATTGGGAGAGAAAGAGTGTCCCCGGAGCGATAGGTGATTTAGTACGCGATCTCATGGTGCGGAAAACACGCTTTTATGGATTCAAACTTGTTTTACATCTTATTTCACGGGCCAGACGTTGGGAAAATTCAAAGAAGGGGAAGAACCGAAGGAACGTCCACTCGAAGAACGAAAGCTTGACTATGTTCATTTGAGTACTGGCGCCGAGTCCCAGTCCCAGTCTACAGTAAGCCTGAAAGACCCCCTTTCTCGCCAATGTTATTCATTGAAAACGCGTTTAAAGATCACGAAAGCTATTTCACAATTTCTTGCCCAAAATCGCGCAAAGAACGACGCGTCAAATCGCGCCGAGTTCCTCGAATCCTTGGCGCAGAAGCGACGGCGACTCAATGTCGATCCAGAGAGTACCGAGCATATCCCATCGTGCGCAAGAACAGACGCGAAACCCCTTGATAGAGACTCTCAAATGAAATATGACATAGCAAAGAATGAAGATGGACCCCTGAGGAGGACAGTGAAGGGTCCGGATGGAAAAGAAGTACAGGCGAAAGAGAAGTTCGGCGCTCTTACAGATGATACACCAAGTGAACTCCAACCCGCAATAGATCAGAGGCTGAAGAACATTGAATCGCATGTCGCGGTACGCTACGGTAATGTCTCCTACTCTTTTCCAAAGTTACCTCCCTTGATGGTCGGCAAAAAGTTCCTGCACCGCCACGTACATTACTTGTCCGTCTACAGTTTCTAGAAGACCATATCATACAACTAGAGAAAGAATATCCCCCGTGGGCGGCGTTACACTTTAACCAACCCAATCGCGGTGTGAGTAGCCGTGGCGATACTTTCACCCATTTGCTGACAACGCGTTCTCAGTGGCCACCGCCTCCGCGCCAAACACCTATCATTGTTCCCTCACACCTCACCGCGAAGGATGCGCCCGTCGAACGCAGTATAGTTTCTACGTCCGCAGCTACTCCTCTTGGCAGTGCCGACGAATCTACCGGTGCACTAACCAAAGGGAAGAACAAGAATAAATCAAGCTTACATCGTGCCGTTATGGAGAAACTCGAGGTGCAAAAAGCCCTGAACGATCTGGCAGGGGCACAGAGGGCTGCATGAGACAACTCGCACGAAGACGGCCTGACTACTACCGATAGTTTTGCGTTACTTGATCATCGTCCGGCGCTGACGATCCTCCGATGAGTACACCGGTTCTACTATCATGAGGGCCGCAGTTCCGATCCCGTCCTTTCTCATCGTCGCCGAGTCTGCCTATAACAAATTGCGACAATCTTACTTATATCACGCAGTGCGCAGCCGAGGCAGCGCCAGCCAGTCGGATCTTCGATAACAGAGCGCAAATGAAGGGACAAAAAAGGTACACTCAGTTACCGGGTGCACTCAATATTTCTGCCCCGCCCACTGCAGGCTGTATATATACACTTCACAGTACGTCCCCCGTCATGTGAGCGTTATACCTGATACGTGTACACAAATTTGCTGTGACATCGCCGGAGTATACTCGGGTTGGATCACAGTTACGGATACTATCTTCGATTCTTCCTGTAGTCTTTTTTCGTCATATATATACAGCTAAATTGAGCGACTTTTGACCTAAACCATGGTAGCATGTCGGGTTCGATGTTTGAACATCCGTCTACCTTGAGTGATGCAATGACGGCACATTTCTCCGCCGACCCGACAGATTCGGACGCGTATTGCACGCGGGTCTTGACGAAGGCATACGCACTCGATGTCGTGAGGTCGGAACACCAAGAGACATCGACATGCTTTAGTGCACGGCACGGTAGCAGATCGACTGTCTTTGGGGTAAGGAACTGGAACACCTCGTTCACGACTGCGTGGACGCTGTTGATTTGTAACACCTCGAGGTTGGGTGTGGAGGAAAGGAGCGTTGGTAGGGTGGATGGACTCAGACTGCAATGAGTAATACGGAGCTCGACAAGAGAAGGTCGGGAAGCGATATGAAGTAGAGTCTCGTGCGACATGAAGGCGGTGGCGAACATGCTAAAGTGCGTGATCGACGGCGCGGCGATAGCACGTAGGACATGGAAAGGGTTGAGAATGTCTCGACACTCGACACTTTTGAGATTGTCCATAGACGTGGGGGAAGCGTTATTATCTCGGTGGAGGCCGACGTGCTCTATTCTCGGGCAATTGAGGACGAGTTTCTCGAGTGATGGATTGGCTGCAAACACCAGCATGGAAAAACGACCAACGGGTCCAGTGATGTGTAACTCCTTGAGGTGTTGGATCCGTAGCCACCATTCGTCCTTCATACAAATGACTCCACTTAAGTGAAGAATTCTGAGTTTCCAGTCGGGACCGGAGAGGCAACAAGATAGATGGTCCAAGGACATGCAATCAAGCAGGGCCAGTTCGCCAAGCTTCGAGAACGTATGCGGGATGGAAATATCGGAGAGCATATGATGCAGTTCAGTGAATGCTTCGCTAGAAATGCGAAGGCTCGATAGATCGTCCCAGGATAAATCCCGGAGTTGAGCAAAAACGGTGGCTCTATCAAGCTGTGACATGGCGACCGAGATGCGAGCAATGCGGTTCTTGGCGCGCTGTTTCCACAACTTTACTTTTTGCAAAGGGTGTTTCTTGGATAACACGAGCGTTTGCCATGCAGAGGGTGTGTTGACGAGAACTCGTCGCCAGTGTCCACAGACGTGAGACAGCTTGATAGCCCAAGTGTGATCCTCGTCGATCAGCACGGTGAAGATCTCTACTAGGGTCTCCACTGGCAGTTTTCCCAAGAGGTATGAGGTCTGGGCAACCTGCGATAGCCGCTGTTCTTCGGCAACTACCTGTGCAGTGACAGCTTTCTCTCGCAGTTCTACTAGTTGAGTGTGCCGTTGAGTATCCTCCGGTCTCAGATAGCTCAAAGCATGGTCAGCCATCTTGATAGCAGAGCCATATTTCCCGAGAAGGTCGAAGAGACGCGCTGAACGAGCGTAACCCTGCCACCGGTTGGGTGCAAGGTCAATGACACGTTTGGAGTCAAAAAGAGCAGCTTTGAGATTGCCGAGTTTTTCGTATACCGCTGCACGCGAGTCGTAGATGATGAAAGTATTGCTCTGCAGCTCAGCAGCCTGTTGGATCTTGGATTAGGGAATAAATTGCGATGCTATGAGTATCTTACCTGGTTCATGTGAGTGAGTGCTTCATCGAGGTCACCACGCTTGAAAGAAGCAACGCCCTTGTCGAAACTCGCTTTCCATGTCATGGCTGTGCGGTAGCAGACAATGAGGAGGTGACGTCGGAACCCAATTCACAACTGCCAACACGTTCCCCGTCCTCACGTGGGGTCATTGTACAGCAACTTGAACTCGCTGTGTTAAAGTCGCCCTTTTACCGCAGGGTCACGAGTTGAGGCTTAAGTTGTTCAGGTGAGTTCAGTCATTCTCGTTATCGTTACACTAAGGTAGGCCGAATCAGAATCGGACCTTTCTTCCTTTCATCTGACATCCAACCAGGCTCAACTGGCCATATTCGATGAACATACGCAGAATAGAGGCATGTTTCTTCACACCTTCAACATGTAGTAGCACTCACGGGCGCGAATCCACCATTTGTCATTTGGACTGTCGGTCTCGGCGCACGGCCAGCTCAATGACATTCTTAAAGTCCTCGCATGCAACATTTGTAACATCCCAGAGAACTACTACCTGCGGTATTGTGAGCTTGTCCATTGGTATAGGCTGGGGGCTACCTCTCCAACTGAAGACCAGGGACGTGCATGATACGCGACTGGCCAGAATTGTCCTTTCTGGCCGAGGACGAAAACGGGAAGGTGGTGGGGTATGTCCTGTCGTCGATGTGCGTCCTTCTTTCCTGTCGAGTGCGTAGATCTGATCGGACGATAGAGAGCCCGAGGAGGGTGACCCTTATAGTACGCCAATGGGTCACGTCAATTCGTTGTCTGTCCTCAGACCATACAGAAGGCTTGGTATCGCCCAAAAGTTGATGAATCTCACCAGTGCGTGTTCCTTCTTCACGCTGTTCATCGATGTAGACTTCGCGGGTTAATATGGTGATTCTAGAGGACGCCATGATGCGCGAGGACGTCTCCATCGAATGCATCCAGCTGCATGTCCGAAGGTCGAACAGGGCTGCATTATCGTTGTATCAGAAGCTCGGTTACAAGCATCATCATGTTGAGGAGAAATACTGTAGGTCTTTGTCATTTCCTGTAGACTCACTCATCCGTGTCACACTTGTTCTGCAGATCCTGAGGAGGATGCGCTAATAATGCGATTCCCGATCCAATCCGGGAATCTAGAGCAGCAGGAGAGACCGAGGTCTGTTTCTTACATTCTCTTCAGCGCGTACTTCTGACATACGGTACGTGGACGGTGTAGCTTGAATGCTCCGAGACGCAAACGAAAAACGTGGATCGCAAACTTGTGGCATTTCGTACACGACAAACCACATCAGTTCGCGGAAGCAACCATGGCTCTTCTTCGAAGGAGAAATTCGCACCCATGATCATTCCCTTGCCAACACTTCGTTCCTTTCATCTATACCGTCCATATTTACGTGGTGGCAATGGAAACACGGGTCAGCACTCTATATCACTACTTGTAAAATAATATGCTACGTTAGCTGTATGGTGTAAATAAAACTAGAGTTTGAAACCACCAGCGAGACCCATGACATTGTCTGGGTCTACTGTAGTTTTGATCGCCTGTAATGTTGGTAGATTGGCCCCATACAAGTTGGCCAGTGGTGTATCGAAAATAGCATAGTTCGGATACAAAGGAGCATTGGCGATATCGTTTTGGCCATCATTAATCATTTGCGTTTTCAGTGTGCTCGCACTCGTCCGTACCGCATCCTGGAAGGCCTGGTCGGAAGTGTTCGACAGCCACGCATAATAAATGCCCAGCGGCATGAAACCCTCCGCGCGAGAAGGTGGATATGCAGATGGCGTAGTGTTGTGGCTATAGAGCGTTGGTAGGAAAGGCTCTGCCTGGTATGATATGAAAAGCCCAGCTTCCAGAGCAAGTTTTTTGCTCCAATACTGGGGCGGAATGGTTAGAGACTCGCCCTTCTGATGAAAATGATACAATGCACTTACAGCAATTTCGTCGACGATGGACTCGAGTAAGGCAAGTGGGAAACTCGTCAAAGAAACTGTGTTAAAGATCCCTCTGTAAAAGGGTTTACTATCATCGTACAAATTAACAAGGAGTACACTCACCGTGTCCCGAAAGTCGTATTCGAAGGCGAGGACTGCACAAACGATAAGAATGACCGAGTGGAAACATCTCGCGTGAGCGAAGGAATCGCCAAGAACTCGTCGAAGACTCCAGCAGGTGGTGAGGGAGCATCGTAGAAAATCATCTCATAAACGTTCAACTACGTTCCAAGAATGAATGTGCTCGATTTCAGAGAGGACGATGCACTCACTTGTCCAGGCAAATACCCGTAGGATGCGATTATCGCAGCCTTGGGATCACTGTTGTTCGCTGCAAAATTCGCCGTAGCCAGGTTAACCTGATCTAGGACATCCGCGGCGTAAATGATCACACCTCCCTTTACGATCTACGTCAGCAAGAACCTCCAAATAACACTCAGCATAGAAACAATGCATACCCAAACTTGCGTTTGCGGGAATGTCTTCAGTGTGAACCTAGTTACAATACCCTTAAAGCCGATTACTACGATGATTGTCGATGGAGTACTTTTCAACGTACAAAATTATTGAGACCTCCCTATGAATAGATAAATGATGTTATCGCGTCGTACGCCATTTACGAGAAAAGGATGTACCTTGAGAGCAAAGAATAAATCGGGACTCGTGGTTTGTGTGACATCGACAACTGTACCATTAGGCAGTGCCACCTCAAATGCTTGCACGGTATCGATAGTCAGACCGTACTGATTTGTGAGCCACGAGTAGCCTGCGAACGGTGTTAAGATATCTGTCAATTGCACACACCATTCAAACGTACCTCCGCCAAGTGTTAAACCAGCCACGCCGACGCCAGTTACTCTTCCACCGACAACATTCACTCCATATGATTCCAGAGCCGCGTAAACATCATCCCAAATCAGACCCGCTCCCACTATAGCTGTTTGGGCCGTGGAATTGTAAGAAACCTCGGAAAATCTCGTCATCGCTATTTGGACTCCCAAAGTGGACGAAAACCCTGGGTTAACGGTGTGGCCACCACCCTTGACCTGTAGGGGTACATCATCGATGGAAACGTTGTATTATTGTCAAACCAAACAACACGAACCGCAAAGGGAGTCTGTGATTGACCGAGAATTTGCAGCTAAAAGCATCCTCTTTGATAAATGAGAACATACTGGTTTAGTAGTGTGCTCACCGCTATACCGACATCTTCTGCTGTACCGGGCTCGAACGAACACATTGCGGACTGGGTACTCGACGATGCCCAGTGACTGATATCCTCTAAATAGTTAACCGACGCTGCGACGAACATCATCGTTGAGATTCCAGGAGGGCAGAATACGAAAAAAAAACGAACAAATATCGTAGACCTCTGATGCGGTGGAAGTTGAGGTTGCAATTTGTTGACACACCTCGTTCAATTGAAGACTAGGGAGTAGACCACCTTCATCACCAGCAATTGCTGACGTGATTCTGCTCCCCAAGACTACAATGCACAGGATAGCTGAGTGAATCATACTTCACAGAGGGGACAGAGAGGCTGAGCTCTCCGGCGAATGTCTTATATCCCTGCTCACATTATTCGGACGCCACGAAATCAGCACATGCCGACAGTGGAAGCTATTAGTAGACCGCCGGTCTGCAAAGACCCTATAACATAACGTTATCGCTTGACGACTCTACTACAATCACCGTAATTCCAGAGTGTCTGATTGGTGGGGAGGGCAACTTACCGTCGCTTATCTGCGCAGCGAGCCGATGTAACTGCGAAAACAACATGCGTACTTCGGCAGTCGTAGATATGTCGAAATCAGTCTCCGCTCAGAACTCAGTAATGATGTAGTGGGACTAGTATCGAGGCAGAGGGAGAGATGCCGGGGTAGAAAGAAAGGGATGGAGACCGCCTCTGGCTAGGTGTTGCAATCAGCGGTCACAAGAAGTGCACCGAGCCGAGCCACGTCGACTCGAAAGAATATCAGACGGTTAAGATGACACGTTATGCTTTCGCGCGTCGCGAAAAGGGCTGTGCTGTCAAGGGCTGTCCCGGGGCAGCCGGAGAAGCGGTGGAGACGGTCAGAAGAATGTTAACACCACAATCGGGACAGGTTTGTGTTTTCCTGCCCAAGTCGTCTCTCACTAAACGACGAACAAATCCTGGTTTGACGAACGTTATCTCGTTGCAGGACATCAGGTCCTTAGGGTCCTTAGGAGACCCTCTCAATCCCTTCTCTTTCGCTTCATGTCTCGTTTCCTCAGGAAAGGACCATCTCGCTTCAGCGTGTCCGGAAAACAAAGAAAAGTGTATATACCCTAACGGAGGAAACTGTAAGCTCTGGCGAGAAAACGCATCTAGCGAAGAACTGCGAACCCTGGAAGAAAGAGGTGTCAGGGACAGGCGCGCCAATGGTGTTCGGCACTGGGAGTGGAGCTGGCGCAGATGAAGATGACTTTCATACTTTCAAGCGAAAAAATGCGCAAGGGAGAACGACAGAAAACGGTTCGATGCGAAGGCGGGTGTCCAGCAAACCGAAGAAAGTCGTATTCTTTTGACAACCCTTATACTCACGGTGAGTATATGCACCTTCGCCAAACCCAGGGCTAATAAACATATCTTACTTTCGCTGCTAACTTTGATCATTTGTGGGCTACCTACTTTGCTTCTTGCCATGCGCAAGTCATCGATGCAATGTGAGGACTCTTCGAATTGGGTAATTGGCCAAAGGTATCCGTTTCTCGTGCTCGGATGAGGCATGGAGACGAAAACACTCGCTACTCTCTCCGCTGTTCACGCCTTTCGTCGGCGTGCTGTTTGGGACATTGCGTCTCTATTGGGTCATTTGCGTCTTGTTGACCCGAAACACCGTTTCCCATGTACTGTGCCCTCGGCTTCGAGCACGTCGGTTGTTGTACGTTACCCAGAGAGAAATACTACGGGTTGACACCACCTCAGCGGGGGACAAGAAGTCACGCCATCCGCCGTATCGAGCGGCAAACTTGATACCATAGTGTTCATGATAATACATTGGTGAGAGCATTCCGCCAAGTCACCGCGTGAGATTTCAGCGCTTGTCGTATACAACTACATCCCATGAACGTCCTTTCACCAAAGATCATTTACGGAACGGCATGGTGAGCTACTTGCAACCCATCCTTGTAGTTTACCTTGCAGACGTGAACCCAGGAAAGGAGACCGTACAACGCACCTTGTCGTCAACGCCTTCTTACAAGGATTTCGTGCCGTTGATACGGGTGAGTCCATAAGCGGCATGATGATATAGCTTCAGGGGCTTGAGATATTCCCCAGCTTGTCAACCGAAGCACTACAGGTACACTTCCATTTATCTGTTGGTTAGCAGTCTCTCGGTTTAATCCTCGCTTCCCACAGGGAGGACCTCGTTGGCGAAGCGCTTGATGTCTTGCAGAAGAAGCACGATATAAAACGTGACGAGATTTATATCCAGACAAAGTGCACGCTCGATCTTCTTCAGAGACCATGCCCCATCGAATGTTCATATGTTTCGTGCAATACAGGTTCACGCCAATTGGGGGACAAGACCTCAACAAACCGATTCCCTACAATGTCAAGGATGCTGTCAAAGACCAAATTGCAACGTCTCTACGAGTGTCCTTGCGCAACCTTCGGACGTCTTATATCGACTCTTATCTCCTTCATTCACCTTTGAGGACCATGCAAGCAACCTTGGATGCTTGGTGCGCACTTATGGCCGCCCAGGATGCAGGGACCGTGCGCAAGATTGGCGTCAGTAACGTTTATGACGTGGGCATTCTTGATGCTTTAGGAGAGTTAAGGAAGGTGCAGGTCGTGCAAAATCGGTGGTATGAGGGGAACATGTGGGATCCTGATGTGTGGAGATATTGCAAAGATCATGGGGTTGAATATCAGTTTGTACCCTTTCCTCTCCGCTAGTGTCAGTGACTAACATTCGATAACCGTAGATCTTTCTGGACGCTTTCTGGATCGACGAGTTTGCTAACTCATCCAGCGGTCGTAACCATTGCTGGCCGACTGGATGTGACACCTGCTCAGGTTATCTTCAAACTTGCCCAGCTGCATAGTATCGTGCCGTTGACGGGGACGACCAACGAATTGCATATGCAGCAAGACCTTGCGGCGGAAAGGATTGCATTCAGGGAAGATGTAGGTAGCGAGATAAGAAACATCACCGAGTTCATTTGGGGAAAATAAGACAGTGACAGCCTGTGTACCTTTTTATTCGATAGCTTAATCTGTCCAGTGAAGCTTTACCCAGCCAGAGAGATGTATGTTATCCGGTGTAGTATGCAGCAGCAACCAAATGCGCAATGTCGTTTGTGAAGTGTACGTCCTTCCTGTGTTCTATCCATGCGATGCCGGATACCGTCGTCGAAGTTGTTCCATCGACCACACCTGTAAACTTGCGGAGTTGACCGGCACTTTTGTAACCGCACGTTCATCACCCAAAAACCTCTCGTGCAATCTTTCGATTTTGACCGCAAACCGAACATCACGAGCTGTGAGGCCCGGAACTTTGACTGGTTTTGCATCCGTGTCTGCATCAGAGGTACGCTGGTACGCCACATGTGTATGAGTAGAAATGTACACGTTGGAGTAATCGACAGTGACACGCGCGTGATGCTGATGTGCTCGTCAATGCCAGGTAACACAGTCCATCATGTTCTATGCTACTCACGTTTTCTTCATCTTGAACGTCCGCAAGCGCGTCGAAGAATTCGACTGCTGAGCGGAAATTCTTGAAGCTGAAGAGTTTGCTCAAGGACAACACCTGGTGATCATCCACGACGTCCCCGACGCGGTCAACATGCCAATGACACGATAGGAGAGGTCGCACAAGGGTCTCGAGGTCCTCATGGTTGATGTGAAAGGTGCGCTTCTTGGTTGGTATGCGGGGGACTTCGGGTAGTTCAAGGACGATCTTCTGAACGTCAGAGGAGTCTGGGGTTGTTGGATAAGCTCTGCACGATAGCATTCCCCCACCAAACGCGACCCACTTTTAGAGCGCATAATCTGAAGAGGGTGACACGGTCAGGCTGATGCTGCATGGTGAAGCTCTACTGGCACTTTGACTCACCACGGCATCGAGCGTACCCGCACCTTGGCATGCATCGGAAGGGAACTCGTCCATAATGGATGAAGGTGTGGAAAACGACCGGTTGCCGGGCACTGTTTGTGTGTAAGGAATGGTGGATCGTAATTGAACCACCTTTGGCTCCCTTACGGTCAGAGTTCGACAAATGAGCCATTGCCGACGAACATGCTGGAGACTCCCATGCAGTCTAAGCATTCAGTCTGTTGGAACCAAGCTCAAGTGGTGAAAGGAAAGCCGCGAGCCGTCAATTTGGCAAACATCTCACATTAGGTAATTACTGTAGGGCACATATATCTAGCACTATGGTCCTACAAAGACTTTGACGAACACCTTTGCATCTAGCCAGGTATTAGTTAAGGGTCAGGCCTGAAGTCAGAAGTGCTCGACCCCGGCGACAGCGATGAACCCGTATCGCACCCCGACGGGCAGCGCTACAGGGCAATCGGGGTCCACAATGGTCTTGAACCTGCATTCAAACCGATCAACATCCTTGACCACGAACAACAACCGGGAAGGACGATTGACAATCGAATTCGTGTCCGTCCGCATGGTGTGGGATGTCCCCACTTTCGTCCAAAGCCACCGATCACCAAGTCGTCATCCCATCTGGGTACGGTGAGACCATTCTCGAATGTGGAGTTATCTCCTGGACGGGCGGCTGAGAGTGCCGGTCTCGTCATGTCTGTGTGTCATCCCAGCGGGTAGCGTGCCGCCGATAATGCAAATGAGGCGATTCAATGCATATGACCCTCAAGTTATCAGCCATCTGACAGGGGGCCAAAAGGAGTACGCTGTGGGAAAGAGTCCGTCGAGATAAACGGTGGGTCATGCACTCACGAACTGGCGAGGGCACTTGATGCTATCGCGAGATGAACATCTGTCAGATGGACTATTCGATCAGAAGGCTCTTCTGGAAGCACCGTAGAAAGACCGATGGGATAATATCAAGATAAGTGCTGCCCACGGCCAGCGAAGTTCTTAAGCGAGCGGCGCTTTTAATCGACGATACCCCGGACTTCATGATACAAACAATTGCCCAAGGTACGAAACGAGTGGCGCACTAGCCCCTAGCGCAGCAAGCGTGCTGGTGAATGCATGGTCAATTTGCTGGAACACTCTGTGCCTGTGCAAGATCAATTTCCTCATTGCCATGGCGATGCTGTTTCTTTTACACGAGTTGCGAAGCTAAAGTATCTTGGACTCCGCAGGGAGGTGGCGAGGGTTCCAATCTTGTCAGTTCCTCTATCCTGGGGGTCGAGGGCGGGACGAACTACGCATGAGGAACGTCACGACCACGAGCGACGGACGTTGCGGGGTGCGAGCTGTCAATGGTCATTATTAATTGATGCAGGGAGATGGAGTTCCCCGCTTATGGTCACGAGTAACAGGCGAGCTGACGTTCTTGGTAGCGCAGAACAGGATGGTTACGGACCAGCACACTGGTTTGAATACAAACCAAGTGCGGCACCAACTGTGTTCACCATGGGAGTAAGTTCTATCGATTGCAAATCGAGTGAGTATTATCGTGGTACTTACTCTATCGAGGGAACTCCTTGCGAGGCATGAACACAAGGTTGCTCGGGTGTTGCCGACCGGGTCTTCCACTCCAAGAATCTGATGAGTTAACATATTCGTCTTTTCTGCACTACAAAATTGAACTAGGGAATATGAGCAGGTTGCAATTGATAACGACAACATGTACAGTGTAGTAGCAAAGGTTGTTGAAGGCACAGATATGGCACAGCATAATATCCTGCATGATGCCAAACGATGCATGTTTGACTGACAAGCCGTCACGCGGCCGGGTTGCGGAAACTTGGGAGTGGGCAAATGACTAGACAGGAGACCATAACAAATTCATGCCTCTGACACTGTTACGTCTGCAGCTGAAACTGATGAGATGGCGTTCTGGGCTGGGGATGATGCTGCCTTGGCTTCGGATGTGTCTGGAGCCACATCTGCTAGTGCACCGTTGGTAGTAGTTTCACCGCCATTCTCACTTGGCTTGTTCGCACCCAGTATGGCGTGCCACTTGTCTACCAGGGCCTTCGCTCGTGCTCGGAACTTGAATTGGTCGTCGCGGGGCACCTTCTCCGGCGTTAGAGCCGCAATGTGTCGCATGACCTTGCCGATTTTAGAGAACTACCCGTGAAAATTGCGGTCAATGATGAAAAAAACTCTGCGCGCAACGCCACAAAAACGCACTGAGAGGAAATTGATGAGGTTTGGATGTTCGTAGTGCTCTACCGTCGTGAATAATTGGTCCAAGGCGGGCATATCCTGCGCAATTTTCGTCGGTGGTGGCAATCTACGCTGCGCGGATGACTCACTTCATCTGACGGAGCACCCTTGCTGCCCAATAATGCCTTCTGCAGCCTGTGTCGCCACTCTCTCACTTTGCGAGCCTCGGGATCTCCTTCCAAGTTAGCTGTAGGAAAGCAGTGGTCAGGAGATAGAAGAAAAAGTCAATACAATGTCGCACCATCAACTTCTTCCTCTTTCTCTCGTTTTGGCTTCTTGGAAGGCGGCGGAGCGGCCTTGGCGCTCGTCCCAGCATCTTCGTCTTCCGCTTCCGCTTCAGCCTCGGCCTCTTGGTCTCCCTCATCCTCGGATTCGATCATCTCCTTAGACTTGGCTCCGTTTTTCTTCGATTTCCCTGTAGCCACCTTTTTCTCAGTTTTCGGTTTTGGCTTAGCCTTCGGCTTCGCAGAAGGTGCCTCAGCGTCCCGCTTACGCTTCTTTGACTTGATAGGTTTCTTCGTCTCCTCGTCCTCATTCTCGGTCTCGAGCTGGTCGACTCGTGCATTGTCTTCTTGTTCCGCGGCAGCCATCTCCAAGCTCTCCCGCTCCTTCTCCCACTTTTCGGGATCAAGAGCGATTCTATACCCAGCCAGGAGGTCCGCATTTTTCTTGTGTGGCTCGCTGATGTATGCACGGATCTCGTGCTCCTTCAATCTTGATATATCCTTTGATACAAGCCACGCACTGTGCGGAAATAGTGTCAGTTATCCCAACAATAAACAAGAGTGATGGAGACGCACAAGTCTCCTGCGGGGAAAAACCTGACACAGTGGAACATTGTCTTCTTGCCGGCAGGGCGCTCCTTGGCAACGGCAGGTGGAACATTGTCGGGGTTCACGACCTATAGGAGTGAAAACGATGGGCAAGGGCTCACAAAAGCAAGAAGAAGACGCGACATACAATACCAGGCCATGGGGGAAACCCGCGTACTTTAGCTAAAACGATATCGCGTTCTGCATAGTTGGTCTCTGGTTCATTGTTTTTAGGTGCCTTTTTGCTCATCACGAGTGGGAGCGAGGAAAAAGGGAATGTTGCAGTGGAGGTTGCGCGACAGATAAAAGGAAAGGTTGAGGAGCACACCAACTTGGGTTTGCTGTTCGGCTATTTCCACTTGCAGCCAAACCCCGTTTCGTTTGCCACGCGGGCCCGTGCGCCCACGTAAGAATCAACAAAACAAACGCGCGTGACATTGAGAAAATACCATTGAATACGGTACATGAAAACAATGCATCGTCGACGTCGCAGGGGTGTCCGTAGTGGAATTGACCTTCATAACGCCTTCAAAACAGCGAGATGTGTCGTCAGGAACGTCGTCTCAAGTCGGGAGTGTCGGAGAATTCGGAGAAATCTCGACGTGGCGTGGTTTGTTTGGCCTCGGATAAGGGGTTAACCCGGCATTGCTTGATCGAATGGGCAAGTGACTTGCCCCCTCACAGATAATGCCCAACTCTGTTGCCCCGACGACAAACCTCGGGTCAGCACTACGCGGTACAGATACTGCACGCACCTGTTCTTTTGTCTAGTGTGATTACCGTTACCTCCGGCGATTGGGTGGACGCAAGAGCTGTGCTCGCGTTGCAAGGAAGTGCGACGGTTATATTAACGGCCAGGCGCATATTTGAGGCGTGCCAGCGCCCGTCGAGGTTACGGGAGAACGGCGTCGAGGAGGTGGATGAGTCAGCTAGAAGTGCGATAGTGGACAAGGTCATGCAATTAAAAGGCTCGCGTTCGCTGTTGCTGCTGGACCATTCCTCAGGGCAGGGTGTCCGGTTCGCAAGTCAGCTGTTTCTGGAGTTCAGATGCAGTTCAGATGCAGCGCTGGGGAGGGTCATGGCGGGAGGAGTGCAAGGAGTGTTGCTAGCCGGAGTTCACTGAAATTAGAAAAAATAATAATTCGAATCGAAAAGCGGCACTACTCAAGCATGTTTTGCAACTTGGACGAATCTACCTCACTCTATGGCCACTGACAAGATGTCCTTTCCACGCTGTCCAACAACGAGACGAGCGCTAGCCTAGTACCCGATGGCGTTACTCAGGATCACCCTAATTCCACCATCACCGACGAGTTTAACACCATCCGAAAAAGAACCTGGTCCGAGGCAGCTAAGCAGGCTCCTATTATGATAGGCTAAAGAAGAACACGCGCATGCTGCAACAAATGCATTACTGCTACCCGGCGCATACAGCACATCAATCATACCGAACACATCGTTCTGGCAGCGGAGAGAAGGCAGGTAGCGGGGATCACCTGAACGAGGACGGATCACGCAATGCTGACGATGAGTGCGGAAAGAGTCCTCCATCCACGCAGCCGCCATCTGAATCTTACCCAACTTTTGCCAACGGTACCAACTAAATGAGCGGGGTGTCGGCATCCCGCAGGAGTGCGGATCACACACTGTGAGGTGGCCACTCACCGCACCAACATCTAGATATCAGTTTTGATCGGAGATAGAGTCGGAGGTTGAAAGGAGACCTGGTGAATCGTGACCACCAAGTTCCAACACAGCACTCACAATGTTTGAACCTATCCGTGGAGGAACTCGAGGGGGCCAAGCAGAATTCAAGTGGTCAGACGTTTCCGCAGACAAGGACAGAGAAGTACGCACAACAACATATACCCTCTTCACAACGCTAAGTGACGTTACAGCACTACCTCGGCCACAGTATCAATGCGCCAACTGGGAGATGGCAGAAGAACAAGGATGTCCACTGGTACAATAGGGACAGTACGGCTACCGAGGCAGAGAGAGCAGAAGAAATTCGCAAGATAAAAGAGGCAGAGGCAGAAGCTCTTTCCATTGCACTGCAAGTCGCATCTGCAAATGTCACACAACCAAGACTGACTTCATTTGGGTTTCCAGAGGTTTTGGTCCAACTGGAGCGAATGCTACACAACCCACAGCGAGCCCATCGACGGGGGAGAACACTGCCGGTGCCGCTGCTTCAAGCACCGAGGATGATGCAACGCGTAAACAAGAGAAAGAGGAGAGGCGTCGCAGGAAAGCAGAGCGTAAAGAGGAGAAACGCGCTCGCAAGGAAGCTCGGAGGGCAGTCCATGAGGAAGGGGACGATCGGACGCGTCATCGAGACCGATCACGATCGCCATCTCCCATCCACAGAAGGCTTGGTGACGAAGGAGACCGTCGCAGCCGGTCGCCTACCCGTGAACGCGAGGAGCGCCGTAACCGGT
>JBBPSC010000343.1:0-20356 GCA_038093395.1 Baorangia bicolor
CCTTCCTACCAAAGTGTGGTCAAACTCACCAAAACAACATATTTCTATGTGGATATTCTTGGGCATCCCTCTTCTAGGACCCCTGACACCCCATCATATCAAAATCTGGTCAAAATTACCAAAATAACATATTTTCATGTGAACATCCTAGGGTGTCCACAGGGCATCCCTCTTACTCAGGGTGACATTCAGGAATGCCATAATATGACCTAAAATAGCATTCCAGGCTATGTGGAAAAAATGACCCAGTGCCTTGGGCACACCCATAGTAAATGAAGCCTTTAGCTACATCTTTTGGTAATAAAAGATGTAGCCAAAGGCTTCAGTCAGGGGGTAACCTGAAGTGATCAAATAATGGCTTGGGCTAAATCATACTAGAGGCCTTGCTAGAGACAAGAGATGATGGGGAATACCAACTAGAACTTGACTGAAGTTCATTGTTGGTGCTTGCTCAATATATATATACCTACTGACTACATTTAGGGCAGGTAGAATAGATCCTTGTGTTGAAGAATTAGAGACAATGATGTCAGCATGCATCATAGTCTGGACTATCTATACTATGATATCATAGATAAGAGATAAGGATCTAGCCTTTAGGTTTGAGAGCAAAAGTATGTGATTGGGTCTAGACCTTCTCACGGTCACATGATGAAAGGAAGCAGAAGTTATGTGACTCGGAAAAGAGAAAATAATAAGATAAGATAGTGTCATGTGATATATCATGTGATATATTTGCAACACTATCCTCATTTAGGGATCAACTTCCAGGCAATTCCAACAAACTGTTGTAGAGACCTCTAGTCTTCTATGGTTGTATACCCTTTCTCTACTATTATCCACATGCCCCCTCCACCTTCGCTCAACAACCTCCCTCAGTCTGGGACCAACTCTACATAGTCCAGTCAGTCAGTCCAATATCAGTCTTCAGTCTCGGGCATAGTCCGGTCGGTCTACCTCTCTTTTGCTCAGACTTATCTGCCTTATTCTTATCCTTATTACCTACTCACCATTACCTTTTTTCTTTCAATCTTACATATGGTTACAATCGTTTTACCACTGCCCTCGTTATTACTCATACTTAGAGTTTCTTCATTCTACCTCTGACAGTCCTGGGAAATGCCTGGACTATAAAATGATGTAGTAACATCTTCTAGAGTTTAGTTTTTGACACTTGTATGTGAAATGCACAAACAAACAAATGCTCTCCTTACTGTCTCCTGCCATTGATCACGCCGTACTGACTATCCCCTGCTCTGGACTACTGCACCCAGACCACCTTTCTCTCCCTTTGGACTATTGCTCCAGACTCCACCTTTCTTCAGACCTATACCTTCTAGCATTACACTTCTACCTTGAGTCCTCTTTGGGGACGAGCTTATTGCTTTCCTCACCTTTACACATTTTCCTAGCAAAACACATTGACTAGGATTGTTGTTTCTACAACTGGAGCCCACTGCGAGGGGGTTCTAGAAGTGTCCCAGAAAACTTTCAGTCCCCTTCATCATCTTCTTCCAAAGTAACAACACCCAGGAATCATCTTACCACTTCACCTGAGCCCTTGATTTACCTTTGCCCACCTTTACAAGCTCTACCCATCTTTGGACTAACCTGCACAGCCTTTTCACTTTTAATTCTGTTCTGTAGTTACCAACATTCCAGACCACTCCACACTTTTGAAGAGCCTGTCTATCCTGCCCCTGTTCCATTTTTGTCCATAACTGGCTAGTTAGCTTTTGACCCTTCATTCACTGCTTTAGCTGTCATATGACTGATGCCCATTTCCCCTTTTGAATATCCACACTTACCACACCCACACTACCACTTACCTGATATAACTAACCCCTTATTCCAAATTCCATTTTCAGGAACTTCTAATGCACCAAGGTTCAGTGCCTCTATCCTGAAACTAATCCAATGATTTTTACAGAGTATAGAGTTGTTGGGATCACTTGCCCAACTCTCCAACAAAGACTGTATCTATGCTGCCATCAGATACATGGACTATGACAAGTCCAAGACTTAGGAATACCTCCCTAAAGCTACTGCAACCCCCGCATCATGGAAGTTATTCACAGACACCATGATCTCACTCTACCCTGGAACTGATGCTACTAACTGCTATAGCCAAGCCAATTTACAGAACCTAGTCCAGGACTTCTGGACTACCTCTATACAAACTATTGAAGTCCTGGAAGCATTTTACTGCACCTTCCTTAGACTCTCCTCCCTGCTCATTGCAGCTTGACGTATCTCCAAGTATGATCAAGACTCACTCTTCTCTAGTGCATTCCTGACCAATGTCACTATGAAAGTCCACTTCCATCTATCAGTCATCAAACCAGATATCCACCTGGAGGATTGCCCACCAATGGCAGACTTCTATTCTGCTGCGTGCTTCCTACTGACCAATTCCCACCTACAGTCCCAACCACCAATACCCATCAACCTACAGACATCAATACCCACCAGGAAACTCATGCCACTTCCCGTAGCTAAACACCCTTGGGAAGATCTATCTATCGATTTTATTACGGGACTTCCGTTATCATTATCCTTTGACTCTATTTGCATTATCATTGATCGCTTCTCTAAAGAAGTGGTCTTTATACCATGTTTAAAGACATGTTTGTCTAAGGACTTAGCTATTCTATTTAGAGACAATATTTGGTGCAACCATGGTCTCCCTTCTACGATAGTATTGGATAGAGGACCGCAGTTCGTATCGGACTTTACCACAGAGTTATGTAAACTCCTGGACATTACACAAAAAGTGTCAACTGCCTATCATCCACAAACGGATGGGCAACCTGAATGAGTTAACCAAGAACTCAAACAGTATCTTCACATGTTCAGAGCAAAGAAACAAAACACATGGGCTTCTTGGATCAAGATGGCGCAGTTCCATCACAATAACTCCCTTTCCACAGCTACTGGTTCTATTTTGTTTGCTGTTACTCAAAGTTACTTCCTGTGACTAGGCTTCGAAGGAAACACCAAGTCTTTTGCAGGAGAATTTGGAAAGGAATGCGCCAAAGCCCATCAGGAGGTTCAGGACACTCTGGAAAAAACTAGAGAGAGGATGATGTTGCAGGCCAACAAAAGCAGGTCGGATGCCCCAGAGTACATGATAGGAGATAAAGTCTGGCTTTCCACAGACAACCTCAAACTTCCATACACAGCAAAGAAGCTTACCCAAAAATGGATAGGACCTTATGAGATCATAAAGGTTCTTCCAAATGCGGTTAAACTTCATTTACCTAAAACCATCAATATCCATGAGGTGGTTAACATATCTCGGGTAAAACCTTACCAAGAACCACTACCCAGTCAAACTCCAATCAGACCAGATGCTATTCAGGTAGACGAAGAAGGCTATGAAGTTTACAAGGTGGACTTTATAGTTATGTCAAGAATGAAACAACGAAAACTAGAATATCTCGTGCATTGGAAGGGGTGGGATGAAACAGATAGGACATGGGAATCAGCAGAAAACTTGCACAAACATGCCAAAGATGTTATCGCTGATTTCCACCTCGCAAACCCTTCCACACCACGCAAACTCCACAGACTTTCTTTCCAGGACTTTTCTTCTCTCTTTGAAAAATACGGTGAAGACGTTAATACGAAATATACTGCTACTCGTCTGGAATATGAGTCTTGAAGAGGGGGTAGTGTTACGGACACCACTAAAGACTCTAACTATTTACATTACTACTTTGGACTTCAACGTTTTAAACCTTTTGATAGTCATATGGCCTAAGCACGTGACTACAAAACCTTCAACTGTCACGTGATCCAAAGCACGTGACTATGGGAAAGATCAGGTGACAGAGTCTAGGCTCTGCCCCTATCTAGAACACGCTACATTTAAACTACGTCAATATTTATACATTGTCACACAACTTTTGATTTGTTCTCCACACACCTTTATCTCAAGTTACCATATATGTACTTCTTATCAGCAGCACAGCTTGGTCTGTGCACATTCTGTACCAATATATAAAGCAGGTGTAAATGGCTGAAGTCCTCAGTCGTTTCCACTTGTCTTCACTGGTCATTCATGCATCACTACCTCAAAAGGGATTTAGCATTGAGACAGGAGATTAAGGTTACTGGCTCCTTGACTATCGTCCCACCAGTGCTAGTGAGTGCTGCAAGGAAGAGATGTCCTTGTGCACAATCGTCGACCTTATGCCTTAATTGGTATAGGTTCACAACAATTCTTTCTCTAATTTTTTCTAAGGCATCCTGTACCTTCTGGTGGGCTTTGGCACATTTCTTTCCAAATTCACCTGCAAATGACTTGGCATTTCCTTCAAAGCCTAGTCATGGGAAATAGTTATGGGTGATGGCAAATGGGATAGAGCTGGTGGCTGTGGAAAGGGAGTTATTATAATGGAATTGCACCATCTTGATCCAAGAAGCCCATATATCCTATTTCTTTACAATAAACATGTGAAGATACTGTTTGAGTTCTCGGTTAACTTGTTCAGTTTGCCCATCAGTTTGTGGATGATAGACAGTGGAGGTTTTTTGGAAAATCCCTAGAAGCTTGCAAAGCTCATTGGTGAAGTCCAAGACAAACTGTGGTCCTCTATCTGATACTATTGTAGAAGGAAGTCTGTGATTACACCAAATATTGTCTCTCAATAGAATAGCTAAGTCCTTAGACAAACATGTCTTAAGGCATGGAATGAAGACTACTTCTTTTGAGAAGTGGTCTACAATTATGCAAATAGAATCATAAGATAATGAAAGAGGAAGTCCAGTGATGAAGTCTATAGATAGGTCTTCCCAAGGGTGTTTAGCTGCAGGAAGTGGCATGAGTTTACCAGTAGGTGTCTTTTGCTTACCCTTTGTGAGAGCACACACTGCACAATGATCTACATAGTTTTTTATGTCCTTTGTGCCACCAGGCCACGTAAAGTATCATGTGAGAAGGTGAATCATCCTGGCTTGTCCAGAATGTCCTCCAATGGGAGAATCATGACAAATATTTAAAAGTTTGAAACATAAAGGTTTGGGAATGAAAACTTTGTTGTTTTTGTTAATAAATATGGTTTGTTCTGAATCGAAAGTAAAGTTAGGAACATCTGAAATATTTTTTGTTTCTTTTTGGATTTTGTTGTAAAAAGAAGAAGAAATTGTAAGATTGTTGATAAAAATAGAAGGAGGCAACACAGTAGTGTTTGTGTTATGATCCTGTACTGCATCTCCGTGATCTGATCATCTAGATAGTGTTACACGAAGTGTACCAAAGAGGTCTCATTCAACAAGGATACTTGTTGGGCAATACTCATGAAAAGACTGGCATCTGAGGAGCTTCAGGGATAACAAGATACTAAGGACAAGGAAGTCCCTAGTAAGACAGATGAGGATGCCCAGGGATGTTGGGACTTGGATGATGATGCCTAGGGTTGCTAGGTCTTGGATGAGGAGGAAAGCATCAACAGAGAGTCATGCTTGAGGATGAGGGTTAAGACTTAGGAGGGGAAGCTAGACTTCCAGGTGATTCAAAAAGGTATGCTTGTATAGCGTAGATCAAGAATAGAGAATACAAATGATACAGCATGGGCTTAAATAAGTAAGAAAGGAATGCGCACAGACCAGGCTTATAAAGGAAATGAAAACTGATGGAAGGTAGGAGAACTCGTTGTCATGAGAGAGATGACTGTGGAGAGAGATAAGTCCAAGCAGGGGAATTAAGGTAACAAATAGGTGATGACAATATTGGAGGGGTCGGCGAGGATTAATGAAGCTGAAGAGATAGAAGCCAACCTACCGCACCACATATGAGTGACAAGTTGAGAGACAATGAGATAAGTAAAGCGATAAAAAGGAAAAACCATAACATTACCCCCTTCATACCTTTGAGCTTCTGGCTCAAGAGTAAAATGCCCTCATCTCCTATGCTCACGTGCTGGAGATAGAGGGCCCTCTGTGGATGGCATGTGCCTGGGAAGGGGAGAGATGGTCAAAAGGACAATCGTCTGCCACATGTCCTGCCTGAGAACAGATTGCACAGTTACAATGAGGACAGTGTCAGTCAGAATGGCCCCAGTTAAGACAACTGTTGCATTGAATGGTGAGACAATCTCTAGTGAGATGTCTGGGGCAGACTTGGCAGCAGTGGGGACATGAATATGTAGGGCAATCCTTCTAAAAGTGTCCTCAGTTAAAACAATGGAAGCATTTGGTAAAGGAATTGGCATGGGCAATGGGAAGTCGAGAGGATGGGAGCATGACTCGAATGGGAGAGGATAGGGTGCACTGCCCATGAGGGGGTCTAAAGACCTGGGGTTCCAGTCGAGGGATTGGGATGATGTCATCATCACTTTCGGCAGTGGCAGGGGAGGGTTTAGGAGGAGGAGAGGTGAGGTGAGCAGCAAGGGTGGAGGCTAGAGCAGAGGTAGAGAAGAGGGTTCTGTTGGAAGGAAGTATGTCTGAGCGTTCCAAGTAACTGTCATATTGTTTTTGGGTAAGAGAAAGGAAAATGTGATGGAAGGTGGGGTAAATTGTAGCTGGGGGAATAGAGGTAATAGAGGTGGAAAAGCTGTGGTCAAATAGTGCACTGAGAATATGAAAGGGAATCTCAGTGAAAGAAGTGCGCAAGGCTAGATCTTGGTTCTGAGAGAGGTTTAAGAGACGTTGTGTATGGCATTACCATGAAAAGCACGAATGAGAGATTGAGATATGTAATTTTTAAAGAGGGGGTCTTCTTTGATGGCATGGAGAAGAGTGGGAGTGTCTAAAACAGCGGTGAAGAGCATGTTTCGCCTGGATTCGGGCAGAAGACATGGCAAAACAGAATGAGAATGCAAGAATAAATATGAACTGGACAAAGGAGAGGGCTGAGATGATGTGGCATCTGAGGAGGGAGATGGCATGTTGGGCAAGGATGAGGTTGAAGAACATAAACAAGATCCTTAAGTGAGGGTGCAAATGAAATGAACAAGGAAGACTATGAAAAAGACAGCAGCGATGATGAGAAGGGTAGGGCTGGAGTAAGTGGAGCGGGCACAATGGATGGAAAGACCAATGACTAAGAAGAAGAAAATGATGAGGAAAGGGAGGATTTCTAACATAGGGTTGGTGGAAGAGGAGTCAAGTGGATAGAGGCGAGGAGGGCCGAGATAGAACATCTTGGGGCTTTTCCTTTATAGCTGGTGCCATTTCTTATAAGCAGTGAGAAGGGTGGTGGAGTGACGAAGATTTGAAGCTGGTTCCCAGGTATTTTTGGATGAGGGGTGTCCTTTCCATGCAGTCAGGAACAAGTGGCGATTAATTGGGCCTTTGTGGGAAATGATTGCTTCGACTTCATATTCTTCTTTGTTATCTATGATGTCAGGAGGGGGAGATGAGAAGGCAGGGCCATGTGTTTCAGTGGAGTGATAAGGGGAGAGTAATGAGGCGTGAAAGACATCATGGATTTTCCATGTGGGAGGGAGGCAGAGTCGGTAAGTGAGGGGGGATAGTACCTATGTGATCTCGAAGGGACCATGTTGCTTGGGGGCGAGTTTCCTAGATGGGTAATGAAGGTGGAGATGAGGAGCTTCTAACCAGACCTTGTTACCCACTTTCCATGGGGAGAAGCGATGGGCCGATTTCAAAGTCATGGCCTTGCGAGCTGAATCATGTGCTGCAAGGGCTTTCTTACGAGCTTCATCAAGGAAGGAGAGGTGATTTTCTAGAGCAGGGAGGAAGGTCTTTCCTAGAGGGGGATAGGAATGAGGTTCATAACCATAGAGGAGGGAGAACGGAGATTTCTTGGTGGAGCTGTGGGGGGTGGAGTTGTGGTGGAATTCAGTGGCAGTAAGGGAAGAGGCCCAGGAGGAGGGGTTGTTGGCACAGAAGATTTGGAGATAGGCTTCTAGTTCCTGATTGGTCCACTCAGTTTGTCCATCAGTCTGGGGGTGATAGGCAGTTGAGAGTTGAACATCATATTTCAGAAGGCAGGCTAGTTCTTTTGTGAAGGCAGAGGTGAACTGTGGGCCACAGTCAGAGATGAGGGTTTCATGAAGGCTGAATCTTTTGAACACATGATTGAAAAATATTTGCACAATCCCTGCAGCATCAATGGTTTTGAAATACACTCATCTACCTCATCTGGTTGATTGTACTACCCCATCAATTGTTCTTGCTGCCCATCCTACATCATTATTTCCTCTGCCTTCCCACCTATTTTTTGCTCACCCTTCTCTATACCTGACTCCATGTTAAAGTCTTGGATTCTCACTTATTTTTTTGGCTCATCCTCTACCCCTCCATTTCCTTTGACCCTGCCCTGTTCTGGAATTCCCCCCAACTCACAATCCAGCTCTAGAAGGGTGGTGATTAGCAGTACTAAGATTGTCTATGGAGCACTTGTGGAAAGTCATGGTAGTTATAATGTTGCCAATAGAATTGAGTACTAGGGGGTAGGTGGTCCAATGTAATGATAGAGGGCAGGCACCAGGGAGTTTGGCATTGGAGAGGTGAGCACTGGGTTGGATTGTGATGATAGCATTATTGAATTACAATTTTTGCAGAATAGAGCCACAGCAAATGGTTAATTAAAAGGGAACCACATTATTCCCTCTGTCATGGCTGAGGATGTTTTGTGTTTTTGTAGGATGTTTATTATGTGCCCAAACAATCCCATTACCTGCTCCATGATTGACATTCATTTATTAAAGGTGTCCTGTAGTATATAGTGCTCCTAATGCAAGCCTCTATGCTCTTGCCAAAGGAGAGCAAGCTTCCATTGGGGCCCCTCAAATTTTTCCTTGACATGAGAACTGAACTGTCAAGCATATAGGTAGGCACAGGTTGAAACATCAATGCATTTCCAAGGCTAGTAGGGGACATTGAATGAATTTCTTCAGATTGCTTGAATGTCCTCTTGCTGATGAACATTGGGCCACTTTGGAGGCTATGGGCAATGGGGTGTGTGCTTGAGTTTGGAGCACTCAAATGCAGAAAGAGACTAGGCAGGTGGAATTATTTCAGCTGATTTGCAACATAAAATTGTAAAATATGAGTCTGTATCTTATGGCTCAGGTCCTGTTGTAATTTTTACAATAGATAGCTTAGAATGGGAGAATATGCTCCATTTGAATACATTTGACATCTTGCAAGAGTATTCAGGTGGAGAGAATGAGTAGGGGGAGCTAGACAACACTGGTAAAGAAGCAGGCTTTCAATAATCAGGAGAAGGAAAGGCTGGTAACTTCAATTGCCCTCCTAAAACTTCAGTTCTCTTGGTTGAAGAAGGAGGGCAAGTCTGGATCACAAACAATTCTGTATTTGTCTTAGTTCTACAAATCATGTACATCATTGAACAATTACCTACTATATACAAATATTGTTGAAGTATCATATAAGAATTTTTATATGTTGTACATAATAGGGGTTTCATTTATCAACTCAAAAACTACACTGCAGAATTCGATGTGTGGTGAAGTTCCTGTGGTTCTGAGATGGAGGAAGGACTAGAATGCTTGAATTACATGCTCTTGATCTCTTTTCACACTTGGATATACTATATATGAAACATGACTTCAGTACACTATGGAATTACATTCCACCATTCACACCAAGGTTTCCAGCTCCAGTATACCTGTACATACTTCTTTGCCATGTCTAAAGTCCTATGAGAAACTGCTATAATAATGCCTTGAAAGAAATAGTTCCTGTTATGAAATATAGAAGCATAAGGGGCCACTATTTCATGCAAGTTATTATTTTTGAACCACCTGCTCCATATCAGCACAAATAAACAGGGGACAGCACATAGAGGCTGATCCACCAAATGCAGTTTTCTCTGGTTTCCAACACCTTTTCCCACTTGATAATGGAAAAATTAAACTTGTTATCATTATAGCCCACTTTTTTCAATTAATAGAATATGGTAGAAGTCACATCCTTGTCAAGAAGCTTTGTAGCTATATAATTCCAGCAATGATAAGTGGTTACTCTATAGTGGCTAAGTATGTTGGCCTGCTTTCCAAGCTCCTTCAATTCCTTGACCACCAAGGGTGCATGCAGCTCAAGATATGCAAACAAGCACTTGATGTCCTATTGGATAGTTAGTTATAGAAGGCAACCTACTTGAGTGTAGGAAGCACACACTGACTGATATATATGCAAAAAAGAGTGCAAATATCTTCTGATGTTAGCACTTTACTGGTAAAATAGGATGTATAACTGTCCCTAGATTATCCTTTGGGTGGCTGCTGAAACAACCCTAAAAGGCAATAGCCCCTAATGTCATACCAAAACACTTACACTTGTGAAAAGGTGAAGAGGAGGCTAAGGAGTCTACTCTGATCTAAATCTTTGAGGGGAAAAGACCAAGAGAACTAAACTGGAGTTCTTTGGCTGTCTATTGAGGGTTTATATACCATACAGATGTGTACATATGTTGTGCATAGATCATAGATAAATAAGGCATGTGCATAAGGCATGGTGTGGAAACAAAGTCATGGAATGGAAGAGAAGGAAAACATAAGAATTGTGGCAAAATGAAAGAGAACATTAGCCTGCATGGTGAGAAGTGAAGAAGTGAAACTGTGCTAGGTGTAAGTGGATCACAGATCCTGATTATGTAAGTGTCCTGACTGACAACCTGATTGACAGTTTTGTGTGAAAAAGTGTCTAAGTCAAAAGATAAAATGAGTGTTTGTGATAGTTAGATGATTAGATCTGATAAGATCACATGATATGATAAGATAAGATAAAAAGGTAAAAAGATAGGGCAAAAATGTTAGACCCATAATAGCTGCTGTGACCTAAAAGCATGCATTTCACCATATTCCTAGTTTGTGAAAGCCTTGCAGTGCTTTAGCTTTCATATAGGGATCTTTATCTTGGCTTGACTTTGATTGAGTTTCTCCATTTGATCTTGGTCAAGTAAGTTGAAAACAATGCTGCAAACCTGAATATATATTTAAAAACAACGATATAAATTTGCTTGGTGGGTGGTTTTATCAAAAAGTAACTTTTGGGTCTGACCTTCTCACCAGTTCTATGGTGGACTAAATGGATAATGAATTGGCTACAGTAATTATAGATGTTCTGATCAAACTTGAGGGTCTCAAGATCAAGGTCTTTCAAGAGCACATATTTTTGTGCAATTATTTGGAAAGTACTTTTTTGTATTATGTAAGAGATGGAGAAGCTAACAATTTATTCTCATATCTATGGTCTTAGCACATTGTGATCTTTGGGAATTATCACCTTGTTCTGCAGTATATTCTTCAAGCTGCTGTCATGTATGGTAATGTTCCAAGTACATTTTTGGAACTTATTTAAGAGGGTGCAAAGTTGACAAGCCCCATCAAAAGAGTTCTAATTCTGATGTGCTTCTTTCTTCCATGCCTTGTGACTATCATGGAGCACTTTGAAATGACAAAAGCAGCAAACCGGCATTTTTCTCTTTTTGCTTGCTTACACGATTATGGACCTAACCCTATGATACTTATCTTTTCCCTAGATGGCGGCCTTTTGTATCTCTTACCCTCAACCCTATCATCTCAGCCCTACATCATTACATTCCTATCACACTGCTGCTCACACATTTATAGTAGCTAGACTACTCTAGACCACAACATCATCACAACGTCATACCTCATGTAGTACACATGTAGTTTGTCATTTCCTCTATATAAACCCTTCACTAGCAGAGGAATCACCAGTTGATTCTTCTCTAGCTTAGGACTTCTGTCTTCTATGCTTGACCAATTCAACAGAACTTATAAATCCTTCAGTGAGTCTTCAAACCTCGCTAACAGCTAGTATATTATGCTCCAAGTCTACTCCATAAAGTCGCGAGTATCCCCTCAACATTACATGTTTCACATTCCCTACACTCTTATCCATTCTCCCATATGTCTCTAGGTTTAGGTGTCACCATTCCATGCCCATTCAGTAACTCTATGGTTTCCATGGCCATTATACACTTTGCTTAAAGTCAATATTTCTTGTACCTTAGAGGAGAGAATCCAAGGTGAGCAATCTCTTTCTTTAAGTCTACATATTGCAACATACATCTTTAGGATGTTCCTGGCCTCAAACTTTGGTAAAAGTTAGCATTTGACCTAGTGAACCAAAAAAAAAAACATGGTATGCTCACCCTCATCTGCCTTGTTAGTAATAGTTGTTGCAAACACATCACATGATGTATCACATGACACTATCTTATCTTATTGTTTTATCTTTTTCCAAGTCATGTGATTTTTTTTTTCATCAGATGACTTTGTTCTCAAACACTAGAGCTAGACCCTTCTCTATGATATCATATCTATAATGGTCTAGACTATGATGCATGCTGACATCATTGTCCCTAAATCACTCAACATAAGTATTACTTAACCTACCTGCCCTAAATGTAGTCTGTAGGTATATAATCTAAATCAACTCAATGATGAACTTCAGTCAAGTTCTAGTTGGTTTTTCCCATCACTTCTTGTCTCTACCAGGCTCTTTAATGTAATTCAGCCCAAATCATTATTTGATTTGAGATTGTCAATACTAGTGATCACATAAGCCAGTCAAAATATGTTCCAATGACATTTTGTTCACTTGAGAGGAAAAAGACAGCATATGGCTTGGTAACCATTAAAATCATTTTCTGTTCTGATATCAAACATAGAAATCTTCCAGAGTCTATGTGAGAAGTTTCATAATCTTGGATCTTCTCACTCTGTTCTTTTATTATTAGTTCAGGGTCCTTTAGTATAAAGCTTTCTATAAAGTTTGTGAGACAAAGCAAGAAAGCCTCCCTTCACTAGTACTTTGTGAAGCTATGCCCCAGGAAGTCTGAATGATTTGCAGTGCATAGATGACTCTGCAACTGCAAGTATCATTCTTGCAAGCTTGTTCATTTGAAAAGTATATATATAAGGAGTTGCTTAATTAAAAAAATGGAATGGAAAGGCAATTAAAAAACATGGCTTATATGAACCACCTGTCCTAGTTCCAAGCAGAATTTCTTTTTTTTCCCTACTTGTTTTATTTTCTGAAGTACTTGAATGGCACCCCTCTCCATACTCTGTAAAATAAATATATGTCAGGGATATAGACATACCCTACATTTTCTAAGATTCTTGAAAACCATTTAGATAAGTTGCAAGAACTTATATTGAAGTATTCTTTAATAATTCCAGATCGTTTGTTGAGTAATTCTTGAGCTGCCCTATGTTCATTTGAATCTTGTATAAATAGGCTTTCCCTTGTGATATGCTTTGAGAAAAGTTACTTGTGCAGGGTTGCAGTGAGACACAAGATACTGACTCTGAGTTCCATGTGCAGAATTAAATTATATGCAACATTTATTGTGCACCATACCAATTAAGGCATAGATGCAATGATTATTCATGAGGATGTCTTTACCTTGCAGCACACACTAGCACTGGCAGGACTGATGAAGGTGAAGGAGCTGCTAACTTGGTTAAACTCTCTGAATGCTAGACTCCACAGGAAGGTAGTGATGCACCAATGAGCAATGAATGACAAGTGGAAATGACTGAGGGGTCCAGCCATTCACACTAGCCTTTTATATTGTATAGTAGTGCACACAGACCAAGCTGTGCTTACATGATAAGGTGTACATATATGGTAACTGATGATAAGAATATGTCTAGGACAAAGCAAAAGTTGTATTGAGTGCTGTAAATAGTAACTATGTGAAATGTAGCATGTTTGGAATAGGGGTACAGTCTAGACTCTGTCACCTAATCTTTCCCACAGTCATGTGCTTTGGGTCATGTGACAATTGAAGCTTTGAAATGTTGAAGTTCAAAGTAGTAATGAAGTGGAGAAATGTACAGTGTCTTTAGTGGTGTCTGTAACAACATCTAGGCCCTCATTGATCTTTGTATGGATATTTAACAAGTCTAGCCAGAGCTTCTGGCACACGACAAGGGCCTGCCATTCTGAATCAAGATCTCCATTATTAATACCATGGTACTGAAGATACTGCTGGCCTGAGGTGATTTATAGTAGCTTGAGGATGAAAAAAACAAATGCCAATGCAGTGCCACTCATAGTAGAACTGTCAAGAAGAAACTCTTGTAAAACCTTGTCCTCCCATTTCTTGATGTTTTGTTTGCTATTGCACAGAAACAAAGTAGACTCAAATACAGTTGTATACCAATCTGAGAAATAAAAACCATCAAATTGGGTGAGTGCAGACATGGCTGCTGACACAATGACTGGCATAGGCCAAGTGAACAAGAAAAGAGCTTTGCTTACTACCTGGATATCATGTGATTATGGCTGCTGCAATTTAACCTACACCAGGGTATTCCCAACAGAAATACTATTCTGACACATATTCATTAGAAGAATCCCCAACCCAAGGCTTAGCTACTATTTAATAGTTCATAATTTTTTATTATAGCATACTAGTAAGATATGCATGCTAGGACTGAAAGTAAGTCTCTCTATTACTGCCTGACATACTTACCATCACAATCTATGGACTGCTAGTGGCACCATGCCTCTCTGTTTGATGCTAGGAAACATTCAGCACTAAAGGATGCAAATTTTTGGTCAATCCTTGTAGATTTTATTGCCTATCATGCCATAAGCTTAAGGATTCATCATGAAATAAAAGGGTGTTATAGATATTATCTGATACATGAGGGTTATTGCATGTGAAGATGCCAAGTGGTGTTACTCCTGTGGGGCTGTGTGTTGTGCCCATGGCAATTAAGCTGTAGGATGATTGTTATTCACAAGGATAAGAGCTGATTCGCAGTGCTACACTAGCACTGGCAGGACAAATAGTCAAGGAATTGAAACCTTAATCTCCCCTCTGAACTGGTACACCTGAAGGTAATGATCCAGCCAATGAATGTAAGAGACAAGTGGAAACAACTGTTACGAATACCACTAAAGACTCTGTACTTTTACTTACACTTACCACTTTAAACTTCAAAACTTTCAAACCTTTTGATAGTCATGTGGCCTATGCATGTGACCATGGAAAAGATCGGGTGACAGAGTCTAGACTCTGCCCCTATCTCAAACATGCTTTATTATATATAGTTGTTATCTATAGCCCACAAGATAACTTTTGCTTTTGCTTGGTCAAACCCTTATCCATAGTTACCATATATGTACTTTTTATCTGTAACACAGCATGGTCTGTGTGCACATCTGTACAATATATAAAGCAGGTGTAAACAGCTAAAGACCTCAGTCGTTTCCACTTGTTCTATGCTGCCCATTCATACATTACTACCTCTGCAAAGGGGCTTAGCATTGAGGGAGTAGGATTAAGTTACAGCTCCTTGACTTCACTGTCCTGCCAGTGCTAGTGAGTGCTGCAAGATAGAAGTGACCTTGTGCACAATTATCAGCCTGACACCTTAATTGGGAAGGGTTCACAACAACAACTAAGGACTTCAGCTGTTCACCCCTGCCTTTTATATTGCTATCATAGAGTGCACAGACCAAGCTGTGTTACATGGTAAGAAGTACATATATGGTATGTTAATAAGAAATATCCCAAGAATAAAGGAGTTCTCATATGAAGGGGTTAAGTTGATTACTATGATAAAGGAACATGTTCAAGATAGGGGCAGAGTTGAGACTCTGTCACCTGACTATCCCACAGTCATGTGCTTCAGGTCACATGACTTAGTTGAAGTCTGAAGTAGTACATTGAAGATGTAGGTACATACGTTTGGTCAACCAATTATACTGCAAAGAAAAGTGTCTTTAGTGGTGTCCATAACATTATGAACATGGAAGAATGATAATTTAGAATATAATGCATGTTGTAAGAGCAATGTAGAAAACATAAGCCCTTCTGGTAGTCCTGAAATACTATTCTTGTTGCAAACTGTATTAATTAAGACATAAGTCCGACGATTGTTCACTTGTATGCAACCACCTTGCAGCACACACAATGCACTGGTAAGACGGCGAAGGTAAAGGAGCTACTTTCTTAGTCAAACTGCCTGAACACTAAACCCCTAGAGGTAGTGATGTGCCAATAGCCAGCGAATGACAAGTGGAAACGACTGAGGACTTCAGCCATTTACATCTGCTTTAGACTGTCTATTGAGGTCTTATATACTATACAGATATGTACATATGTTGTGCATAGATTGTAGATAAATAATGCATATGCATATCACATGTATAGTGGCTCAAAAAACTATCTGTATGTTTGGTCATTTTTCACTAACAGCAATATTTCCCAATAATTCCTAACCCTAATCCTCAACTATGAGTGTATGAAATAAAATACATACCCTTGGCCTTCTATTGGTACAAGGATCAAGGGATTTGGATATGATGTGATGAAATGGCAGCCATTTCAAAATAATGACTTATTCAGATAGTTTTTTGACCTTCAGTTTTGACTATATATTTTAGATCCTAGCATGCTGTAAAATAATTACACACCTTAGGAAATGCTATATTATGTCACATTTATGTAATCAACTATGATACAGCATATGTAAACCTGCCATCATAAATGTGTTCTCTTATTTCCACTATAAAATATATCTTTACTACTAAATGGGGTAGTATTATTTTTTTTGCTTCTTTGAAATATTCCTTGCATCCTAAACTTGCCTAGGAGTGTCTACCATTGCTCAGGATTCTTCAAGAAATCCAACCAGAGAAGGAATACCTCTATAATGGCCACCCTTCTAAATTTACTCAGATCAATAAATAGATTACTATTCAATAAACCAGTATTGGCAAAGTCAATAATGCAATCTAGGCCACTTATTTTGTAAATGCCATCATCAATACCCCTGTCTCAGACAATGAGAAGTACCCTTAGGAAGGCCTCATCAAAGGCTGCAATAAAGAAAAAAAGCCCCTTCTCTCTACTACTTATAGTAAGAGGAGTTGGTAATTGCTTACAAGTATCAATATTGATTTGAGGAGAACCAAAAGATGGTTATCTGGTCAGATGAGCCCAAGGTCAATAGTATTAGGTCATATTGACAGGAGTATGTATGGAAAAAAAAAATGAGCAGCTAATTTCCAAAGAGATCAAAAATAGTCATATTTGAAAGTGGTTTATTGATGGTATATGTTACGCAAAGCATACCAAAGGGGTCTCATTCAACAAGGATACTCAACAGGCAATGCTCATGAAGAGACTGATGTCTGAGGAGCTTCAGGAATAATGAGATTCAAAGATGAGGAGATCTCTTTAAGGAGACAGATGAGGATGTTCAGGGGTGCTGGGACTTAGTACTAGGATGCCTTAGGATTGCTAGGTCTTGGACAAGGAAGAGAGTGTCGACGAAGAGTCACACTCAAGGATGAGGGCAAGGACTTAAGAAAGGAAGCTAAACTTCTAGGTGAAACAACCCAAAAGACCATAGCTTATCCGGTTAAGGTAAAGCGGTCCTAAGTTGCCCAACGAACCAAATGGAGAGAAAGAGTGAATGAGCCATCGTATGGAGAAGACGTCAACCTGGCAGCTTAAGCCCTAAGGCCCGCCCCTAGGTAGTATTGTCTCTCGCTTCCTAGTCTTGAGGGGAAATGACCAGAAGAACTAGACTGGAGTTCTCTGGCATTGCATTCGAGGTTTATATACTACAACAGGTATTTGTCCATGTATACACTGTATCTACAATTGCAATGCATTGTCCGCATGTATGGGAACGGAATGGAAGCATAGAAGCATGACATGAGGCCAACATGCTGTGTGGCAGAATGGAAGAGAAAAGAAGCATACAACGTGTGATGCGCATGTTAATCAAATGGAAGAGAAGCATGGAGTAATAATAGCCGGCATGGAGATGAAGTGAAAAGGTGAACTCCGTGACAGTATAAGAGGATCTTAGATCTGTGTGAAAGGGTTGAGTGTCCATGCTGACTAAGCAGCAATTGCACGAAACAACTAAGTCCATGAAAAGGTAAGTAGAGCGTTCACGATAAGATAGATGATTAGATCCTAAGGGATCACATGACGCGATAAGATAAGATAAGATCAGAAAAAGTGACATATGAAGGGTGAAAAATGTAGACCCATAACACTAGGGGGATTCAAGAGGGTATGCTTGTATAGCATAGATCAAGAATAAGAAGTACAGATGGAGCAGTGTGGGTTTATATATAAGAACTATAGATATGCACGGACCAAGCTCCTCATAAGGAAACGAATGAGAGAGAATACAATGGAAGGTTTAGGGGGCACAGGCCATTGTGAGAGAAATGGCGAGGAGATAGATGAGTCTGAGAAAAAGGTGTTCAAGGTAAGAGAGAAACAAGAGTGAAGTCGGAAGGGTCAGCAAGGATGATTAGAATAGCAGAAGAGATGGAAGCTGACCGACCACACCAAGTATAAGTAAGAGAACGATGGGTAAAAAGGAGAAGACTGAAACAACCCAAAAAGCGTGATGTTCAAAGGTTGCACTAAAACACTTAGACTTTTGGAAGGGGAGGAAAGGAGACTACTCTGATCTTTGAGGGGAAAAGACCAAGAGAACTAGACTGGAGTTCTCTGGCCGTTTATTGAGAGTTTATATACTACTACAAGGTTTGCATGTGTTTATGTGGTATCTACGATATAGGAGTAACATGTGCATAAAGCATGGTATGGAAACATAGCCATAGAATGGAAGGAAGCGTTACATGAGGTCCACATGAGGATGTGGCAGAATGGAACATAAGAAGCATGGCATGCATACAACGCATGTAGAATGGAAACGAATACTAGCCTGCACGGTGATGAGTGAAGAGGTGAAACTGTGCTAGGTATAAGTGGATCTTAGATTCGATAGAAGTGAGCGTCCGTTGCGCGAAAAGTTCTAAGTCCAAAAGATTAGATAGAGCGTTCACGATAGTTAGATGATTAGATCTGATAAGATCACGTGATGCGATAAGATAAGATCAAAAGATAAGATAAGGGAGAAAAATGTTAGACCCGTAACAAAGACGAGAAGAAAGGGAGAAAACTGTAACACCTATGTTTCGTAATGAGTCATGTAACAAGTCAAAGTCGCTACAAACTGTGTGAAGTGAGGATTGGTAATAGATATTGTAATTCACCCCTTGCTTAAGGAGGTGATATGCCTCGTCGTCTCCAACATGTGCTTCACATCGGAGTTCCTTGAATTTCTGCAGGTATTCATCGATAAATAGCGTTCCCTGCTTTAACGCTAGTAGTGCCTTGTATGATTCTTCTGCGAGGACTTTGATACGGAAGTGGTTTTGAATGCCTTCGGTGAGAACCGCGAAAGTGGGCCAAGCACTTTCTCCTTTTGTGAGGCTGATCAGCGGTTCTCCTTTGCTGTCAACCTCTGGTTCTTCTTCTGCCTCGTAGTAATGGTCCAACATGAGGTGGGCATAAGGGGCTGCTTCCCCTATCATTCGAGAGTAAATTGCCACCACGCAGATGCGGTTGGACTTTCATTTGGTCACATGGACCCACATCCTAATCTTTGCCCACCAGTCATGGAAGATCTTGTGGTTGCCATACCAGGTGCCAGGATCAGCAATCTTCTTTGTATAGTCCTTAGATTTGTTGTCATTGATGTTCTCCAAAGTGGCGGACAACACTTGGAGGGCGCAAGCAAGAGCATCATCTGAACTAGAAGACGACATCCTTACTGAGCACTATCTTCCAAATGCTCTCTGGGAATGCAATGAACTAGTTTTCGAAGATGGTGGGAACGGGAACAGGTAAAGTAACAGTAACGTGTGAGAGATATTTTTTTACGTGAAAGGTTCCTGCACATGTGTAGTAAAGGCAGTTCTACCTCTCGAATTACTTCAAGGACTAATGCAAGAGAAACCTCAGCCTCAGCAATATGGCAGTCACTGAGTCAGTCTTCGCAAATACGGCATGATCCATATGCAAACTAATCAACTCTCAAGGGAGAGGAGGAGAAGGTGTATGTAATTGGAACACAAACTGCTCTTCCTAGGAGCTCCCCTAAAAGCATTGGGGGTAATGGAACATGTAATCTTCGGCAACGCCTGTTATGGGTCTACATTTTTCCCCTTCACATTCTACGTTTTATCTTATCTTATCGTGTCACATGATCCCTTAGGATCTAATCATCTATCTTATCGTGAATGCTCACTTACATTTCATGGACTTAGAATCGTTTCGTGCAACAGCTGCTTAGTCAGCTTGGACACTCAACCCTTTCACATGGATCTACAATCCACTTAGATTGTCACGGTGTTCACTCTTTCACTTCATCACCATGCTGGTTATTATTACTACATGCTTCTCTTCTCTTCCATTCTGCCACACATCGTGTTGGCCTCATGTTATGCTTCTATGCTTCCATTCCATTCCCACACATGCGGACAAAGCATTGCATATCGTAGATACAGTGTCAATACTGGTAAACACTGTTGTAGTATATAAACCCCCAATGCA
>JBBPSC010000344.1:0-20333 GCA_038093395.1 Baorangia bicolor
TGCTGTACCACTTGTAGTTCCCTATTCTTGATCTACACTATACAAGCATACTTTCTTGAATCACCTGGAAGTTAAGCTTCCTCTCCTAAGTCCTTGTCCTTGTCCCTCAACATGACTTTGTGTCAACGTTTCTCTCCTCGTCCAAGACCTAGCAACCCTAGGCACTCTCATCTAAGTCCCAGCACCCTTGGGTATCCTCGTCCATCTCTCTCTAGAGACTCCCTCGTCCCTTCTACCTCATTATCCCTGAAGCTCTTCAGACATTGGTCTCTTCGTGAGCATCGCCTGTCAAGTATCCTTGTTGAACGAGGTCCCTTTGGTATGCTTCATGTAACAGTGGGGGGGGTGGTCATGCATTATGGTATTATAAACACACATTTATTCCCACTGTGTTCCATATACTGCAAACTGTGATATATACTGCATGTACCATGTTTCAAGCACTCTTGCCACATTTTTTACTCTACCACACACCATGTTCTACAGTGCCTGCCACATTTGTATACTCACCATGTTTATACCCTATGTTACCAAAGTATAAAACTTGTAGTAGTTGGTGGAAACATTATCATGTAGTTAGCAAACAATTATTCATTAATTAGATTCTTCAAAATACACAGGAGACTTTTTAGATATGACTGAGAAAATAAGATAGATACACAGGCATCTGAAGTGAAGTGATCTGCATGTGGAGTTGCTGAGCCTTGTCCAAAGTTGTTGTATAGTCATCTTGAGGTATGAGGTGAGCGAGTGGTACATACCTGAGCCAGAGGGCTGATCCAGGTGCGCCCACCTCTTGCTGGCATGTTTGCAAACACAAATGCATTGCTTGGATGTCAGTAAAAGATGGTGTTGGTTTTGGGATAGGTTTTGGGGGTGGCTGCAGGCATGCCAGGCTTGTACCTGGTTGATGAGCAACAGACAAAGTGGGCAGGTACTTACCTGGGCTGGTGGGCTGGTGGGTGCACCCACCTCTTATCTGGATGAATCTGGGTGCACTAGAGGACAAAGGCTGAGTGCTTCTCCAAGTCAGTCAAGGACAATTGCCTCGTTGAGGTCCTTTATAGTCCTGAGTTGCTCATACTGAGTGGAGAGATGAACTGCAAGGTGAAACAACCCAAAAGACCTAAGGCCCAAAGGTTGCACTAGAATCACTTACAGTAGACTAGAATAGATGGAAGGGAAGAAAGGAGACTACTCTGGGCTTCTGGGAAAAAGACCAAAAGAACTAGACTGGAGTTCTCTGGCTATTGCATTCAAGTATATATACTAAATATGTGTTTGTACCTATGTACATCTAATCTAGAGATATAGGAGAACATGCGCATAATGCATGGTGTGGCAGCATAGCTGCATAATGGAAGAGAAGTAAAGACATGAGGAACAAATGAGGATGTGGCAGAATGGAAGTGAAAGCATGGCATGCATACAACACATGTAGAATGAAAGTATAGCCTGCACGGTGATGAGTGAAAGGGTGAAACCATGCTAGGCGTAAGTGGATCATAGATCCATTAAAAAGAGTGTCCATTGCACAAAAAGTTCTAAGTTCAAAATATAAGATAAGCATTCATGATAGTTAGATGATTAGATCTGATAAGATCATGTGATGCGATAAGATAAGATCAAAAGATAAGATAAAGAGGAAAAATATTAGACCCGTAACACAAGGTTACTCAGCTGGATTGATTAGGGTGCCCTGGAAGGCAAAGACCAAGTGCTTCTCAGCCAAGAATAATGACCTTGTTGAGGTCCTCCATAGCCCCCACCTGTTACAATCTTTTTCCTCAACCCTCATATCCTCCTCTTTACTTATTGTCTCATCACTCATACATGGCATGGTTAGTCAGCTTTCATCTCTTCTGCTCTTCTTCTCATCATTGCTGATCCTTTCAACTTTTTTATCTCTTTACTTCCTTAACCTTCCTCTTATGAACCTACCTATCTCCTTGTCGTCTCTTCCACAACAGCCAGTTTTCCCTGCTTTTCATCACATTCTTCTATGTTCTTTTTCCAAATAGTCACTTGGTCTGTGCATACCTTCTTTCTATTATATAAACCCATATCACCTCATTTGTAACCTCTATTCTTGATCTACACAATACAAGTGTTATTCTTGAGTTACCTTGGAAGTCAAGCTTCCAGCTTTTGTCCTTTGTCCTCAGTCCAAGACCTTGATATCCAAGGCATCCTCATTGAGCTAGCAAAGCTCTCCTCATCTTTGTATTAGTTCTAGAAATCCTAGGCTCTCTCAACAGGCTTACTTCAGCCTCCTTCATCTTTATCCAGCTCATTATCCTCATAGCATCAGACGTTGGTCTCCCTGTGAGCATTACCTGAGGTGTATCCCTATTGAATGAGTCCCTCTTTGTATGTTTTGCATAACACTACCTGCTCATACCAATCAAAGTGGGGCTGTTGGTAGTGAATCATACCAAAGTGGCATCATGGCAAAGTTCAACAGTCACATGATCCCACACAGCACATCCTCATTATGTAACTTTTCCCACAGTAAGATTTAATTAATATTCTGACCTATCTGCAAATCCTGTTCTGCTCTTTTGCAGTCAGGCCTGTCCAATCCTCTGTCCCCTGTGCCTAGTAAAAGTCTCATACTTTATGGATGTAGGGTATAACCATGGTGAGTATACAAACACAGTGGGCACTGTAAAACATGGTGTGTGGCAGAGCAAAAAACATGGTGAGAGTGCTTGAAATGTGGTACATGCAGTATATATCACAGTTTGCAGTATATAGAACATGGTGGGAATAAATGTGCATTTATAATGCCATAGTGCATGGGTATGTGCAGCATGCCAATGGTGAGCATGTCATCTCAGGCAAGAGATGAACTTATCTTTTTTCTTTTCTTTTCCTGCCTGAGGTCCTGCATGCAAGTGGTGCATTTGTAATTAGCATCCAGGCTGCAAGTGGAGGTGGGTGGGTGATAGACTTGGTTTTGTGTCTCTGTTTGGGTTTTGGTGCATGAGCAGTGGGATGGAGGTAAGTGGCAAGGCATGTGGGTGATGGAACAAGGACTTGTGCAATTTTTTAACACCAAGGCCAGGCATGTGGTCATATACCTGTCAGTGCCATATTGTTTTGTAGCCTTGTGGTGTAATGGTTGATGTGCTGTACTATTCCTATTTTTGGTAATTGCAGGTTGTTGAGCAGGTGCATTGCTCAACCCAAAGGGAGCAATACTAAAGGCAGAGCAACTACTTACAGAAATGATAGTAAGAGGGAAAAACTCTTATATTATAGAGGCACATATGGCAACCTTATATACATATAGAGAGGGGAGATTATGTAAGTATATCCTAGATAAGGATAAGATCTCCCATGTACCTATGTACTAGATTAGATATGAGATAGGAGTTGATTAGCTGCTTAATAGCACTATGTTCAACACAGGTGGTTGCAGGTTCAACTCCCAGTTGTGCCACAAATTACTTAGCTAGCTTTCCGTGCTTTCCCACTTTTCAAGCTTTGTTAGAACCAAAAAATGTGAAAAAGCTCAAAAAAGCTCAAAAAGTATTCTGTGAATTTACTGATGTGGTTTAATTTGGTTGTGACACCTAGATTGACTTGACAAAAAGCAAATTGTACCAAGGCCAAAATGTGTGCACCCTCTCATTTGGTGTGCGCTGTCCTCATGTTTGATGTGTGCCCTCCCATTTGATGCATGCCCTCATGTTTGATGTGTGGTATATTTTTTGTGCAATCCGACTCCCATAGCAGAGCATGATGCTCACAATGCACATGCAAACACAAATGTGAATGCATTATGTGTGTTCACATTCATGTTTGCGCACAAGTGCATCAGGCAGTGAGGCCATGAGGGTGAGGTGGTGTTGAGGTGAGGGATCGCCTTCACTTCATCACTATCATTGTTGTGCTTGTGTGCAAACATGAATGGGAACCATCAGATGTTGGAAGGCAATGATGGTCATTGTTAGGGGACATTTTGACATGAGGAGTCTAATATTCTACTGAATATTACAATAGTACAAGTGATACAATATAGACAAGTATCATTGGCTATGCTACTTACTAGTAGCAGACTCTGGTCCTTATCTTATCTCAAGAATCGCTTCGGAAAAAAGACTCCGCTCCCCAAAAAAAACTGCTCATCAAAAAAAAACCGCTCACCCGAAAAAACATCGTCCACAAAAAAAAAACTCCCATTCACCCAAAAAAAAAAGTTTATTTTTTTGGTGTTTGGAGCACCATAAATAAACAGTTAATAACAGGTATTATTTACAGATGTGTAAAAATAGTGACTTTTCAACTGTACCCTAATCTGCATCAGCGTCTGCAATCTCAATCCTAGGGTGCACCGCGGGCAATCGTAACATTCTCCTTCATTATGGATAACAAAAGGAGGCCTAGAAGTGGTTCCCAACCATCCTGCCAACATCGATATGATCGATCATATTATAACGGGTCTTCTAACGCCGCATTCACAGGGTTGCTCGTCTCATCATACTACGGTAGTCCCTATGAGCTGCGACAACGCAAGCATGTGCGCTTCGCAGATCGCCGAAAAGTAAAATTCATGCTCCGAGTTGTGCGGCTCGATGAGGTTGTGTGCAATCTCGTGTGCGAGCGTGAAGAACCTAAACATATTAAAAGTATCCAACAAAAACGACCATCAGCCACCGAAGCAAATGAAATCGCGAGAAACACAGACCAGGATATCTGAGCTTGCTGCTGATGACCGTTCTTGACGTCCTGGTCGTCTATTGAAAAGGTCGTCTCAGCTGTGTCGTCACCAAGAATTTACAAGGCATTAATCCACTCACGCCATGCCTCGAAATAGCGCAGGTTGAGGAAAATGCTTCCGTTCCTGTTAAACGCGATGAGTCCTCCGGCCATGTCATAGAAAATGTGCAACGAGGTCGTCGGAAGGTTGTATATCTGAGCTAGAGGCGTAACAACATGTATGAACCGAGCGAGCAGGTCGCGCATGCGTCCCATGAACGTATCGGCGCCAGGGACATCTATCCATTGCTCAGTAACCCAGACATCGTCCATTTCAACAGTCCTGTCCAATCTCACCTTTAGTGGCAAAGACCCTCACATCTCCCATTTTCCCTGGCCAGATTGTCAGTCATCGGGGGTGGATGTACAAATCCCCAACCTACCGAGGAGCTCCAGATTGCCAACCTGGCCAGACGTATCGCAGTAGCCCTCGTTCAAAGACTCCTTGACGACCTCCATCCTCTTGCGGTTATGGAGTAATGTCCCTTCTTCGGGCTTGCATGCCTTGATTGCCAAATCAACATTGGCCCCTGAACAACACACTTATCAAACCATAATCAATGTAGACGCATATATATCACCCACGAATGTTACTTTGGGGGGTCACATGTCGTGTATTCCTGTCACAAGAGCATCAACGGAAAACTCGTCCCAAAGGCAACTAGAGCATACTGTGAAGCCTGGGGAGACGGGCTGGATCTAACGATCTCCGAGGAAGATGGCATGTGTGACACGAGCTTGCGTCTTAAATTTTGCAGCGCGTTGCCAATGGGGTAGGCGTTGTTCGTGGGCTCGGGAGTGGAGGGGGCAATCGGTGGACGTGTGGTTACCAACTCATTAGGAGGCTGCTCTGGTACGCTGGGCATTGTAGCTGGAGGCGGTATGGACGGCGGAGCTGAGCCAGGTGCAGGCTCCCAGCCTCCGGGCAACCCAGGGCGCCGCGTAGGTGACTTGGAGCGCGTTGCAATAGAATCAGGAGGATTCGCCCTCAAGGGTTGTGGCGCCACTGGCTGGGGGACAAGGGTCGTCGAAGAATCGGCAGCCTCCGACCCGATGTAACGGCTTCTCCTCGCTTCTTCCGCCAGCTTCCTGTCTTGTTGCTGTTGCTTGAGGATCTTATCGACTGAGACGTATTGGGTGAGTCGGGCAACTCGGAGACAGGTATGTACACAATACAGACCGTTATAGCCTCTTCTTTTCAACGCTTTCAGATCTGTAGAGAGAATCGTCATAAATAGGAGAGCATCGTTGACCTTGGCCTTCTCGAACAGCAACCGACACAGAGACGTCGCAACTCTGGTTATATAATTAGGTACCAGAGTAAACCGACGAAGCACGCAGGGCAGCAACTTACTCATACATGTCCACCTGTGCGCTATAGGAAAGCCACAGTTCGATCGGTCCCGTACCGACACGCTTCGCAGCTGCTGATGCGTCCAGCGTGCGTGTCGTCTTGCTATTCCCGATATCAAGCGTTTTGGAAACGACCAACTTTGCAAACACCTTGACTTTGAAATTGTGCGTGCCGGAAAGCCACGAAAGCGATACCTTTGTGCGAGTGTGAGTATGCTCGTGGAGGAACAAGGGCAGCCTCTCGAGTACGAGAGCACGGACGTCGGAGGCAGTCTTTGAATCTGATATCTCGTTCGAGACTTTATACTCTTCTCGAACGACAGTACTCAAGCGTCGCGATCCAAGCGATGCGTAAAAGCCTGTAGGCGCGTAGTTAGTTATGATATCCCCTCCCTAACCAGATCACAACGTTTGCGCACTTTCCAAAAGGTCCTCTTGTGGTGCGGCAAAGATAGAGTCGCCGAAAAGCTGGTACGCGTTCGTATCATCGGCGATGACGATCTCACTGGGTTTCCGCAGATCATGCAGATCCTCCCATCCTTCTTCATCCCATTCCGCCGGCGAAGCCTTGTCTAAAAACGGTTTCGAAGCTTTCTGGCGACGCATACCAAGCAAGATGGGCGATATCTTCATCTTGCTCATTGTGCCAATGGTGATAGCATAGCTGTTGACAGCCAGATTGCGCAACTCTGCCAAGAAACTGGGGACCGAGTAAGTGGGCAGCCACTAACAAGAGCAGAGGCGAGACACGTGCTTTTCGTACCCTCCAGCAAGCTCGTAAAACTTCCTGGGATCGGAAATCAAGATCTCCGCAACCTCGTCTATGGAAGGCTCGCTCTTCGAACCACAGGCACTCAAAAACCTATTCGCGACAGGCCCGAAATCGACAAAGACGAACAACTTGGAGTGGAATTCGCCTTTGGTACCATCACCCAGGTAACACTGAACAGGCGTGAGCCATCGCAATTGTTGAGCGCCTGAACCCTTCGTGGGGACGATAGGCAGTTTTGAGAGAACGGTCAGCTGGGGTTGGGTGAAACCTATCACATCCCGTGAGAGAATCGAAGCGAAGTGCAACGGGGGACGCTTACTCGAGATGCGCTCCGCCAGAATCTCAAACCACTGCCGCGCGGTCGCTTCGTTGCGTGGTGGCGTTTTCTCCAACAAAGAGAGGAGCATCGATGTCGGGGGGTGAGGCTGTATCCCTAGTTTACTGACAGCAGCGTCTCGACAACTACCTTGAACGACTGAGAAGCCGAGGACTTTCCACTGTGTCCCAGAGAACACCTAGATCGGCGGAAATAACCATGTTAATGGAGATAACATAATAGTATGAGGACAATGTACCTCTCCCAGCCTTCCTAGACGAGTGCCATCCTCACTCTCTGATGGAATAAACGCGATGTGCCCGAAGTTGTCTGGATTATATTCCGGGTATTTCGAAGGAATGTTATCACATAGATACTTGAACGCAATGGTGCGAACAGCAGCGTCCGAGGAAGAACACAGGGTCACTGTAATCTCCAAAGGTGGGAAGCGACGCAATCCAAGCCGATAGAGTAACTTGGCTATCAAGACAATCACGTCAGTCGCCTTTCAATGGTATTACAACGCCCAGGGACTGACCTTCTTCTGAATTATTCCGCCACTTGGACTTCTCGCCCCAGTCAAGCACGGGAAGTTGCAGTTGCCGGAAGATGTCTACAGGCTCATACAGTTCTCGAGCGCAATACCGAGGGTTCTTCTTGCCCGCAGCCAGCGGAACACCTTCCTTAGGAAACGCCGCCGTCGATGCCAGTCTACCGAGTTCCTCCGTGGTCAGCGTATCCCGCACCTGGACAAGATAGCCCACGAGGTCGGATGTACTCCAATCTCCCGTCTTCACCATCCTAGATAAACGGCTTCAGTCACGGAATCAATAAAGCCACGTCGACTTACCGATCGAAAACAAGCTGGAGATCGACATGTTTCCGAACACCGATAAACGAGAGCAATTTTTCCATCTGGCCCTTGATAACAAGACCCGAGGAAAACTGTACCAGCGGAAGGTCGCTAAACAGCGTCATGTTGGTGTTGGGGAAATACGAGAACTCCGGGGATGTTAGGCCACTAGACGTTGGGATGCATTTCTTGCCCGCGAACACCTTCTTTGCTGAAGCATGCATCTCATTCGACAGTGAAGACCATACGCGAGATAGAATGGTCAGAACCCGCTCAGCCCAGTTAATTGACTTGGTGAAGTCGTGGTCCGGATTCGCCGACATGACATCGGGTTGCGAGACGTGTTGTAACCAGTCAATGATAGTAAACTCGCACCAGTTGAAGCTCGTCAACTCGGGAGGCGTAAAATGCTTGGTAATTTTCAGGGGCATAAGGGTCACGGGAAGCGGTCCGTCCAATGGGATATGGGTACCAAGCGTCTTGGTATTGATGAAATGCTGCACTGATGACAGCGGAAGTACTCTTCCATCTGCACTGCTGAGGACCGCCGCATTCAACAACTGTACACGGATCTGAGCCATATTAACGTTGGAGCTATCTTGCTTAAGGCCGGTCCACCACTTAAGGCAAGCAATGAGTTCCTCTTCGCTGAGAGGATGTTGACGGAGTTCTTGTAGGACATCGACAAAAGTTATAGGAGAGAGCATGCCTTGAGCTTGCAGGGCTTTAATGGTGCGCGCACCTTCCTGGATAACAGATTGCGGCAAAACTGGGAGGTGCTTAAGGAACTTCGAGAAAACGGGGTCGAATTCTTTAATATCAGGGGCTCCGCGGATACCAGCAGATGAGAGAAGCTTCAACGGCAAAGTGGAGCATCCATAGAACGAAGTTTCCAGTAATCGCGATACCTCCGATGAGGGAGTAGAGTGATGAAAGGTGAAAAATTTAAGAACATGAATAAAGCGCTGAAGGAGCCAATCCTCCAACTCTTGTGGTGGACAGAAGTCGGGCGTACCATTAGATTTGGCTGCGCCTTCCCACAAATTTTGGATGTTGGAGAGCTCCAATTCGTACGCCGCGCGAGCCAGGAACCCTCCAACGAACAGCAACTCTTTGTTCCAGACTAGACAGGCTAAGCGGGTGCCAGAAGCTCGTAAGGAGCTGCTTACCTGCAACATTCCTGTCGCTGAGAGGGGACACGTGAACATATATATGATGAGACAAGACGACACGCTTACACGAGATCTATCGATTCACGCTCGACAGTCGGAATGAAACGGGACGCCATGTGGCCACCGATACCTGTCGTTTGACCAGTAGCATGTCCCTACAAAGAAAATTTAGTGAAAGGCGGAGGTTGAGAAGACGTCGACGCAGACAATGAAAATCCGCGTATGCCCAACCCTAACACAACCTCAGTTAACAAGCAAAGTGAACGTTGGTATCACAAACCCATTCAAATCGGCACGAAGACCCTGGAATATACTCCCGCACGCCACTGGCTGGCTCTTGTCATCGGCAAGACTCTGATCATACTCATCTTTCCCGGTCTTCGTATGAAACATGATAAGCCTTCATGAAGTGACCGATCGCATCGAAACACTCACATAAATCAAATCATATTTAAGCCGTGCAGGGGGATTCTTCTTTGTAGACCGGAGGAGTTCAGCAGTGAGTTTCTTGTCCACCTTGACGTCCACCTCTGCAGTGAACACAGTGAGAGCCACGTTCATCTCGTGCAACTCTGTCGGATCTTTGGGAGGCTGGGGTGGTAACGCTGGGGTCTCAAGTTGAGGTGTCGATTGACTCGTAAAGGCAGAAACAAGGGAAGAGAAAAAGCCGCCCTTAAGCCTGCGAGGCTCCAAGACTTCTAGCAACGGACGTTTCTCCGTCCCAACAGCATATACAGCATGCATGACCTCTGCCTTGATCCTGATGGCTAGGTAGAGCTTATGATTAGTACACATACAGATAGCATGAATAAGACTCACGGTGAGATTGTACACATTTGACATTCATGATATTCGACTGGCTGGACCGTTTCAATCCTTTGGGAAGGTCAACAACCTTGGCAACCCCAGGTGACTTCTTGACGTGGCCAATGCAATGCTCATCAAAATACACGCCAACATCATTCAGATGAACCATGAACGTGATTGACGATGCAAGGAATCGCATAAAGTCAAACGCTGGTGGTATAGGACCAGCCTCTCGCAGTGTCATCTCAAACGCTGTCCATGGATCTGCGGTTCCTTTTGAAGGGAGATCACCACGACGGACATTCAGCTGATAAATGACACAATGAGGCAAAGAATCGGCGTGCTGGAAACAATGATACCTGATCCTTGTTATCCTTCCAATAAAATTGCATCCCATGCCCTGAAAGGAAGTTTAAATCATGCGCCGCAAAGACATAAAACAATATACCTCCAGACGATACAAATGGTTCCTCCGTTACCGAAAATAAGCTGTAAAATCCTAATCGAGCGTTTGTCTACCAACATGTCGATAGAAGAGATGTTCCACTCACCGACACCAAAGGCGCCAATCTTCTCCTCGTCAGGGTTTCCCTCGGCTAGGGCAGCGCCAGACGCATTAGAGAGCGGGCATTTCAAATGAAAAAGTAGGTCACTCACCGATCTTTCGTAGTCGTGTCCAATCCTCGTCTCTAAAAGTGATTCCATTGTTTCTAAACGTCCATTGGGCCACCTTGAGAAAAGAGGGATCAATAAAGGAGTGTACCAAATGGCATGACAACATCGAGTACTCGTACATGAGTAGACTTGAGATTAGGAAGGGATGGTGCATCGATGTTTTCCTGCTCGCCATCTTTCCGACGTAGGTATGCAGCAGTCTCGAAGCGAATCTCGACTGCGGACGACTGAGCATCGTCTGAGTTCTGGAGGAGTTCCCGGAATACTAACGTCGTCAAGAGTTTGAAGTTGAGAAAGGACTACCGCGGGATGCTACCTGGTAGGATCTCTCACCTGTGAACTCGCCGGAGTAACGCGCAAGCACCTTGTCGATCAGTGCACGCTGGTTAACTTCTACCGACTCATCTTGTCCAGTTAGCCACTAACACAACCAAGAGCGGGTGAGAAGGTAGGACTATAGACGACTCCAGTGGCAGACACACCAATGCGCTGCGGTCGTGAGCCATTCTCGCTAGGTTCGTTGAGTATGTCCGCTACTTGTCGTCTCACAGTGTGAATTAATCAATGTATAGACTAATCTATGCTTTCATGAGAGATCAGCTTATTGATAAACTGGCGTAGTTCGCAGGCTGGTGAGTCTGGAAGTCGTGTACCAAGGTGTACTTTGCACGGCCAAGGGTGCTTATATAAGCTCTCTACTACTATCCACGTGTCCACCTTTCCGAACGGTTATGTCTGACCCAGTCTGAGAGTGACACAAATAGGAGAGGCAAGCTTTCTCTTAAGACTTGTAACCAATAGCCTTACTACGTAGTGCTATATAATCTATATAGTAACTAGGTTACTACCAGCCTTTGTCAGATGCAGTCAAGCCTTGAAAGCTTGACTGGTGACATTCCTCCGGCACCGTCGTGGTAGTTCATAGTACGATAAGATTTTTGTTGTCGATAAGATGAGATAAGCACTTAGCAATGCTCCTCCGGCATCCTGCTGGCAGGACACTTCCTCCCAATACGAATAGATTATTATCTGGGAAGCCTATCACAGGTGGTCATATGCAGTTGACTTCTGTGTCGTTGGGGCTAAAACAATTCGATTATACACAATGTACGTTCATACATTGCAAAATGCTTGATTCTCACGCGAATTTTGGAATATCTCATGAATAGTTATTTATCTACAGTGGTAGTCTGTTGTGGATAGCTTTGCGAGGTTCAACTAGTATGATCTCGAGTTGAATGAAGCGTGTTATGCAGAGTCGACGGTGCTGACGCGAGTGGTGGTGGTGGTGGTGTTGGTGGATGACTGTATGACCATTGCCTCCTGGTCATCATCTGAACGCGGAGGGTCCTCTAACTCGCTTGGCAAGATTTCTGTAGCGGGATGAGGTAGATCGCCCTCCCCCTCCTCCGCACACGCAGTGTCTTCCAGAACCTGCTCGCTCTTCTTGTCCAGCAAATTCAGAGCGGTGTCCGGATGCGAAGGGCCTTCCAACGCCTGCTCGCTTTTCATTTTTGGCAGGATCTCTGTAGTGGGATGAGGTGGTAGATTACCCTCCTCCGCACAAACAATGTCTTCCGAAACATGCTCGCTCATCTTCCTCGGCAACGTCTGACCGACCTCTGAATGCGAAGGGTCCTCCAACGGCTGCTCGCTTTTAATTCTTGGCAAGATCTCTGTAGTGGGATGAGGCGATAGACCACCCTCCCCCTCCTCCGCACACGCAATATCTTCGGGAACCTGTTCGCTCTTCTTCCTCGGCAACTTCTGACCGGCTTCTGGATGCGGAGGACCCTTCAACGCTTGCTCGCTTTTCATTCTTGGCAGGATCTCTGTAGTGGGACGCGGCCGTGGAAGGTCCTCCGCAACCCGCGAGCTCTTCCTCCGCGGCAGTGCCTCTGTAGTGCCAGTGGGACGACGCCGTGGAAGGACTTCCGCAACCCGCGAGCTATTCCTCTTCGGCAATCTCTCGCTAGTAGGAGCCTGGAGACTCCCCTTTGTCAGCCTCAGCAAGCCCTTTCCTATGGTGTTCCGAAATACCTGCATCATGTGTGGGGTATCCTGATTATTGTCATCCGGGCTGAATTTGGAGTCACGTGGATTCCCATTCTCAGCAGCAGTGGGAGCTGCTTTGCGGAAGAACCTAGGCATTGCCCATGTCAGTACGCCTCTTGAGACAACTTCGATGCGAAACGACCCACCGAGAAACGGCTTTTTTTGTCGTCCGAAATCGCTCCTGAATCGCATGACTCGTTATCGCTGTAGGTAAGAGGAGCAGAGGACGAACCACACCGTCATCGAGCCAGCCAGCCAGACCACGTCTGTACCCGACATCCTCCAGACCTGTTTCTGGTACTGACGTAATGCCATCATCTGAGAAGCCTTCGTCCACGGCGGTGATCATGGCATCCAGCATAAGTGATATGCGGTCTGGCATGGTGCCAATTACTAGTGGCGACAGGAGTAAGGGAGAGTCGTGAAGCAGCCTGGCACCGCAGGCATCCCCTCTATAAGGATAGTACAACCCTTGCGCCGCGCTGCCTCATACTACATAGTAGGCCTTATCACCGCTACGTGGTCTGGTGCATGATTACGTCAGCACCACTGCAAATGTCTAACTTAGGAGCTGTACGTCACGGTTATAGCATTTCACGAGACCTTTCATGCAGAGCACTTTCCCCTCAGGGGTTCCAGACCGACTCATATGCTGATACCGGGGCTGCGGCCGCTTCCTCGCAGTCTCCGGGGGTCCTGTAGTGCACTGCAACGTTCGAGGCGCAGAGCCGCAAATTCATGCTATCATGATGGGCCTAGGCCGTTTCCAAACCCTCGAATTCCGGCAAGGCGAGCAGACCTATCGACGGCTTGCCTCATTAGATGGGCTGGTCACCAGACTACGAGCAGACACAGGGTCTGAAATAGTTGCGCGTCTATCTGGCTGGCATTGAAGTGGCAATGCTGCAGCCTTGCTGCAGTCGCTGCCCTTCTCGTGCACAGACTGCCCAAGGACCTCCCCCTTCACAACATGCCTCGCTTGCGGGTACGAAAAAAAACGCTATTTCCTAACCATTGAACTAACACCGCCCAAATTTCTCCCTGCCTCCGTTAGCTTCGAGGTTCCTAGCTTTGCAAGCGTTCATGCTGAACACGATCGACAAGTTGTTATATGCCTGCCTGAGAGGTTTATTCTACTGCGGATGCAATCCCGAAGCCAGCGACGCATTGCCAGTGCCGGAGGATAACACAGATGCTCGGAATACTAGGCAGGGCGCTCGCATCAAAGCCATCGCTAACGATCCTTCGGACGTGACATGTGATACACCAAAACCCCTCATAAGTGAGAAATCCAGCCACTCGGTGTCGAATGGTAGCGTCGATGACCAGAATGAGGCGGTTGTCACTCCTCAGGATACCGCGGCGCCAGCTATTCTTCCCAACGAGACGAACATTCCGTCAGCAGATCTTACTGAACCTGACGAAGTTAAGCTCGTTACCCAGCCTACCATACCACCTTTGGAGACAGATACATAGAATGTTTTCACTCGTCAGGAGATGCCCGCACAACAGGCCCGATTTGAACTTGCGAGCGGTGTCGCTGAAGTCGACGAAGTGAAATCAACCGTCCTGCCCAACGTAATGAAAGGAAGCGACGAGACAATGGAGGGCCACAATCATCCTGTTCGTCAAGAGGTCGTGGTGCAGGTATGGGCCTGATTCGCACGGAAGATGTTTCCGGGGCTGACGATACTGAAACGTATGTTCAGTCCAACGTGATGGCTTTCGAGATGGACGGCCAAAAGCTCGCAGTCGGGCAAGAGACACTAAGTAGTCAACTCGGCGCGACGCCGATGCGGGGGGACGCGGTGTATGATTCATCGCAAGGCCAAGTCATCGATAACGATGTCAGCCATCCGTTGTTGATGGTGGATGACCAGAGTCATTGTGTAATGCCGCCTGCCGGTGAGGGTCAGGAGACGATGGCGCAGGTATGGGCACGCCAAGGAGGAACTCTTGTTAATACTGACAAAGTGGATGGTGTTCAGCCTTCGCCAGTCGTCCAGGGGAAGTTGCCAAGGAAGAAGGTGGACCTGGATCCGGAGGTGGAGGTAGAGGGCGATCAGCTTCTGCAGATCATGAAGGAGAGATTACCGAGGAAGAAGATGGTATTGGAGGAGGGGGAGGAGATTGTGGAGGATGATCAGCCTTCTCACATCTCCAAGGACCGGTTGCCAAGGGAGAAGGTCCAAGGGAGCATTGGTGTCCACTCGGGTTAAGACTACCCAGACTTTGTCACGACTTGCGGATGCCATCGTCATGTATGCATCATTCGTTCACGTATGATCCCCTATGTCGTCATTTCAACTTGGAAGCTGAGAATGCCTAGCCTGGTGGCCAGCCCGTCTAAAGGGGGGAAGAGGCAAGACGGGCTGGTCATCAGACTGGCAGGAGGGCAGGAGGGCTGTAGGTGTAAATCTGAGGAGAAACCATGTCAAGCAAGGTAAATGTAACACTGTCGATGAACTTGAGATTATAATCCTTTATGAATTTTGACAATTGCATCCTATTCATTCCAGTTGCTTCCGCTTCCCATTCGATCCTATTACTAGTTGCCAAGCTGGTAGTTTGCGTAGGCTCCCCAACCGCGAGTCCCCTTATATATGCGGCACTCGAGTACTCATGAGTCATGACGGGCGTCGTATATGCGTTTGGAGGAACCCTGGATATCCTTACCAGAGGGAAATCCAGCTAGTACATACATAAGAGAGGACAACTACAATACAGCGTAACAGAGGGAACATGCATGAGTAGTATCTGCGGGTCTGAGAGTGACCATAACTAGCAAGATGGAAACGAGGGTGTGCTAAACCAGCAGCGCGAAACCGAAATCAGGCCCGTAATGTGGAAAACGAGCGAACAACGTGGGCAGCGCTCAGTCGTCAAATGTGACCGTCGCTGGAATTCTGAGGAGCAAGTTAAACGATACGACAAGCCAAATTCATGGAGACCTCACCGTCGTCGGCCCTCCTGGAAAGAGGATTAAATCAGTAATCAGCAAGTGGAATGGTTTCATGACTTACCCTCGCCTTCCAGCCTAGCTGCGCTTGAAGTTCCGTGAGCCCAAACAATACAATCACCTCATAATCTAGTTCGTAGTAGACCTGGCCGGAAGCCTTCTTCATAACCAGATCCTTCGCGGCCGCGCTTAGATCCGCGTGGATAGTACAAAGTGTGGAGAAAGACGCTACAATGTTCCACGTCAGAACGAGAACGCGAGGTAAAGAGTGGAAGAACTCGCATTGATCTTGATCCACCCATTTCGGGTGGGATGAACTGCCTCGATAGCACACAAGGCGCACTGTCTGCATGCGAAAGTCTGTTGGATTGCTTCCGGTAAACGAAAACGTTTCCTTAAATTCCATTTCCTCGCCAACATGATCACCCTTTCAACGAGAATCAAGTATCTCGCCAGCCACTTAACGAATGAGGCCTACCTTGCGAAGTTTCGACTCAAAGTACCCTGGAACATAGCGCTTGCCTGTCAGATCTATTTCCCACTTCTTCCTCCTCTGAATGTGTTCCTCATCGTTTGCCTTGACGGGCAGCGCACAGACTACACCATATGTGGCACGTGCCACTCGCGAGGTGACTAGATGATTGTCACGATCAACATGAGATAATACCGCCCCATTAGCGACTGCCTTATTGCTAAAAACGCATCAGCACAACTTGCGAGCATGGTAGACAAGCACATACATGTGATTTTCCGGACGGCAAATGTTGATGTTCCTTGCCTTGAAATACGACTGGAGCCGAGCCCAGAGCCAGTCATTTATGGAGAGCCCCCCGACAAGGAATGCCGTCTGACAACGCGGATAAATGTGACGAAGTATTCCGAGAAGGTTAAACCCACAGTAATCGGCGTCGTAGCATATTTCTGCTGCTGCTCGAATGCGCCGATGATGGCATCGACGGAATCGTTGAACAGGCCAGTGGCTTCTTGACTAGAGGGTATGAAATCAGACGATCAGTGGCGATGGCGTAGATTGAACGAAGTCCTACCCCGACAACCTCAGCTTCCCATACGAGATATTATATTTCGGATTATTGGTGCGACGACCGCCAACCTTGACGTAAGCCGGTTCTTCAGCATTCTTGATGATAAGTTTCGTCGTCTGGTCGAATTCGCGTGTAAACTCAGCTATATCCTCAGCGCTGGAGCACTCCCAGCCTTCAAGTTTTCCTGTTTCTCGGGTTCGTCACTGGTAAGGTAATACAAGAAACAAGCCACCAACTTTGCAAGAGAGCCCTAGCCCGACGAGTAACAAAGACTGAACCCTGCAGTCGACCTAGAGAGGTATAGGAAGGAATAAGTAGGAATTAGGCTGTTGGCGATAACTGCATACACTCAGCCGGAGCAATCTCCTCGCAGGAGATCGGGTTGGACTTCATCGAAAACATGCTCAGGTCGATGGTTCCACCGCCAGCATCGATGATTACGACTCCTTGAGGAGCGCCTTGATTGGCTGTCTCCGCGTTGAGAAGGTTTGGGACGCAAAAGTGAAGGCTCGCTTCGCCCTCCGATAGCATGTGGACACGAGATCGTCCCTCGGGTGTACTGGGGATGAGGCCAGCACGCTCGATCGCCCGACGATACAGCTGTTGTTGTACACCCTCCCAGCCATTTGGATGGGTGAAAATGTACTCGATGGAGTGCTCGACGGATGACCAGATGAGTGCGAGATAATGTTCCTGAATATAGGTCTTGGCGCACTGGAAGAGATACTTGATAAAATCCGTGAGGACATCGACGGCAGATTTTCCAAACGGGAGTGGGGGTAAATCATCGTTCGGGTTAATAGAGGAGGCTAAATGCTTCGGGCGAAGGTGAAGCTTCCACCTGGATTTCATGAATGAGTATGAGTTCTACAAATGCCTCAACGTGGTTAACAACTCGCCATTCAGCCTTCGTCCATTCTTCGGTCAGCGCGATCTGAGTTACACCTTCAGTGAGTACCTCAGCACCAACCGCTTTGACATTACCCTTCTTGTCATAGTACAAGAGAGAGGGTACTTTGGCATCACCGCGGACTAGTTCCTGCGCGGGAAATCTAAGACCAGTCAAGACAAATCACTAGAAAGACGTGAAGGACTTGCCTCGTGACTCCATGAATTTCAGGGACTCGTCCTGGTTCACAGATACAGTATGAGATCCCACTATAGGTCGTGCCAATGTCGAACGCCACAACGAGTTTAGTAGGGCCAGTGTACGATTTGAGGTCTAGCATGGCTTGTTGGTTTTAGAGAGAAGGGTGGGCAATCTCAGCCGCAATAGAGAGTTTATAGGGTCCCCCCATACCGGATGGTGGACGAGAAGCGTTCTGTTGTCCACGTGACAACCTCATGGTGATAAACGCTCAAGATCTCATAACCCACAGTTATAAATTGACCTGACAGCCATCTTTCATGCCCAGTGAAACCTGGACATGTTCACCTGTGTCGCAGGATAGGTTAGCATATGCATTTGACGTTATTTGTCTGTTGATTCCTCCACGTATCTGATTCCAGGCACGGCAATGATACAAGAATGTCTTCGCTTTTACCATTCATCGATGCATCGTGACTGACGCCTTTCGCAATTATTCCCAATCAAGGATCACTGGAAAACTCACCATTGTCCCTTTTTTAATTTTGCGCTTCCGAAAAGTGCCGGGAGGAGCTCTAGAAGACACTTCCAATCATCTCTTCTCCGCAGATCCCCTCTGCCCAACCTGTTGGCAATATGGCTGCGGAGGGATGTGTGCAGGAAGGACAGGAGGCACATCTGAGATGATCATGAAAACAGATTCATGCTGGGCATTGCGATAACACTGTGCGTGTAGGAACAAGGCAACCCCAAGATGGTGGAGTACCTTGTGAACAGAACCACGTTTGCTCGCAGACCCACAAGCCAAAGGCACATTCGTTCCTTCTGTGTGCGCGTTTCTATCATGATTGGCAACTCAAACCGTCTCCAGCTAAAAGACATCTTTAGACATTGCATACGAAATGATACGATCCTCGGAGCCATCCACAGACGGGCTGGGTAGAAGCAAGTCAGGGGCGTACGCTGAACACTATTCTCTGACTTGTGATATCGAGGAACGACTGTCTCTACCAGCTGTTAGTTGCGCGTGGCTCCATTCCTTGCATCACTTACTACGTCTTCACACACCTATTCAAGGTTGTGTATGACTCCTTTACATGTAGGGGTCGACAATGGGATATATCCAAAATAGTCTGAGATGGGATGACTTGATATCAGAGGCCTCAAATGGCAGGTGGCTCGCTGGTACTCTTCATATGTTGCCGTTCCCGGTATGAGTGTGCTGTTGGGGAATTAACTTACGGTTCAACCAACGTCATGACACGTACGTATACTAGATCAGGGCGTCCCGATGAAAAAAGTGCTGAACTTGTACTATTGCCCTAATATTTTTGATATAGATATTCCTTGGCAGACCTGTGAATTGGCAGGTCTATGGAATGCGTATACAGCATGTTATTTTCGGCTCTAGGCTGAGAAACGCCTTCATGACGCCAGTGGGCGGAATGTGAAACGTTCGCTGGCATAGCAATGTGAGTCACAGAATCCCACCCAAATGTAGTTGCATTTCCTTGAAGCCTTTTGACGGAGATGTTTCTTGGTAGATCTGACGGTGAATGGGTAGGTTTATGGAATGCGACGTAACTTAGTATATGCAGTAGTATGTCGAAAGTTTCCTAACGTTGTGCCCGGGAACTCATAGTACTCAACATCAACATGATCTGCTATCATCCGATCACAGCTGGTCACACAAAATCCCTTCCAACTCTCTCAACTTCACTGGCACTTCAGCACTGAAAAAAGTGAGAATGTATGTCAGATCGTAGAAGTCAACTTTCCCGAGTCTTTTGCTTATAACAACTGACTCTTATTCGACCCCACCCTCAGCTTCATTCTTGAAGCTTTAGCATTAGAAGATGTGATTCGCCAAACTCAAGTTGCATAGGAAGTATTTGGCCTGACCCTTAGCTGATTAGTACCATTGGTCCGGGTTTCGAGGAGATTCTTTCCCTCATGTCTCGGAACCACTTACGCTCCATGATCGGGTTCGCTACAGACCACATACCAATAACGAAGACAACGGACATCGCGTCGAGAGCGCCCATACTACTCTGGTGGGTCACGCCACATGTATGCTGCTTCTTTCCGCATAGCCTGAGCATGCTCCCAGCTGTGTCCACGCACCTTTTGCATGTCGCTTACTGAATCCAAAAAGAGCCGTATAACGAACCGAGACCATAATATCCCAGCTCACCCAAGGTCCACGTCCGAATCTGCAGCCCGTTTGCAACCCAACGGAACCACCCAGAATCAGCTTTCAATCGGTTTTTATTTCGCTTAGAGAAGTATGTCCCCCTTGAATCCTCGGTGTACACACTTCGAATGATAGATCAGGTAGTAGACATCAGGATCCCTACCCGTGATGGATTCTATTAGACTGGTCATCCCACCACGGCCAACATTGCCTTCGAGCTTCCTACATGCGCAGCTGCTGTCTGACGTTGGCCCCGAGGGCCAAGAGCAGCGGGTAAACAACC
>JBBPSC010000345.1:0-20331 GCA_038093395.1 Baorangia bicolor
GAGAAGCTCCAAAGCAGACTGGAGATCGGAGGACATGACGCGCGCAAGAGAAATCGCGACGTTTGATAGTCCAACTCGTCAGGACTCGGTCGAGTAGCGAGGGACGGGAACGGGGTTGTGTTGAACTCGGCTAGGGAGATATAGGGCCATTTATATCTTCAGCCTAGTCGTGTGTCTCGACTATTTGTGTCATGACGGACAGGCCAGTGTGGAAGAGGACAGCGCTCTCGTAAGCTCGGCACCTTCCGCGATGAGAGGTTTCCTCTCTCTACACAGCCACAGGGGAAATGGTCGAAGAGAACAAAGTGTGACACCTTCTCCTTCAACGTTTCAACTTGAAGACGATGCGCATCTTCATCCGCAAAACCACATCCTCGCACAACAATGGAATCTCGACAGGAACCCAAGCTACGCCAGGGCTGAAGTTGATGCACGGGAATGAGCGACGAACTAAAGCCAAAAGGGCATATGGCCCTCTACTATATCGAACAACCCTCATCAGCGCTCGAACCTATGCGAATGGGTCCCAGTGGGATCGTTTTGGCTACCCCATTCCAACATCGGTATGAGAAGGGCCCAGTCAATACTTGACCTCCAATGCCTCGAAGCATCTCGTCTCAACTCTGCCCTTGCACGTATTCGCATCGAAGACGACCTTAAGTGTCCTTCGATGCGCTTTCCACCCCTTTAGTACGTGGGTCTGAGCAAGGACCGGAACGAAATCTTCAGTGACGCGTGTGGATACAGGATCGGGTGTGCATGTGAAGTCGAACACACCTAAATGCGTCTCCCTGATGTGACGCCAAAGTCCAACCTCCACGGCCTCCGCAAGCCCAGCTTCCTCCCCTCCTGTGTGTCTTGCTCGCCCACCCTTCTTCGATCGGCAGCTTGATGGCATCACAGTTGGATTGTCTACTAGTAGTTGGTCATCGTCATGGGCGGGAATGTAACATTTTGATCAATTCAGTCGAGGGGGATGAGAAGGATGCACTAAAAAAAGAGAAAAGGAGAAGGTACCCATATGGTTTAGCAATGGCGAACGAGTTGGGATAGGGAATCACCGCTGAGTTCTGCAGCGACATGGAATGCGAGACATGCGCTGTCAGAAATTAGCCAAAAATGATGGTCACTGCGCGCCAACAGGGGGGGCAGTGACGATCATTGATGCAATAAATTGATCGAAGGGTGAGATTAAACGCCACCACTGATTGGGCCTGACCCGTCTCCGGGAATGACCGGGCCGACAGGAAACCTTATGCTCGCCTGTCGGAGGATTCGCTCAGGTGCTTTGTCCAACAACCATGCCAAAAGATCGTTCTATCAGAGTAGTGCCAGATCAGATGCAATTTAAGAGGGAAAAAACGAACTGGTTTGTCAGCCCAGTCATTTCCATACTCCTCCAGGAGCTTCAGTCGCCCCTCGATTATAGGAGCTAGATCTTTCATACCACGCCTCGTACTTCCCGGTATATCAGTCATGAAATGCACGACAAGTCTGTAAAATGTTGAGGGCTGTTTGCCTGTAGGCAGTGCTCAGAGACTTACGGTGCTAGAAACCAAGGGAAACGCCGAATCACCTTCGCTCCTTCTACGACATCCAGCGCGTATCGCAGGTTGAGATATAACCAGTCAGGATCTCGGCCTGTCATTCCGAGCTGAGTAAAACAAGACAGATGAAGAAAACATATACATACACAACGGAAGCCCGACAAACAGTCTGTTGCTAGTTCTGCATACGACTTTTTGGATGGCGCTGACGGCGGATACACTCTTCCGCTCTGAATTCTCCGTGCTTCAGCAAAAGGTAAATACTAATAGAATCGTACTTCTCACCGTGGTCGTCGAGGTCTAAAACCTCGTGGAAGGCTACAGAAAATTCATCTCGTATTTCAGAATATAACCTGCTGAGGCTACGAGTGAGGTGGGAGCGAACGATTTCAACATGATACGGGTTATGAAACACCTCTGGCCCCATGGTGTACTCCGTTTGCATGAACTGTCAACAATATTAAAGGTTCGTTCTGCGGCATGAAATCATGCTGCTCACATCATTTACTGCATCGTGGAATGAAAGTACGTCATCGGGAGCCTTTCGTAGCTCTTCTATGTGCTGGCGGCCGCCTAAAACCACGAGCCAACGGTAGCGATCCGCAACCTTGAACGGCGCAGATTTGTACTGCTAACAGCGTGAGGATGTGTTCACAGAAGGATTGTAAATTCACTTGCCTTCGCGTACCCCTCTAGGATGATCTCCACAGCATTCGCCTGGAACTTGTGGCCAGCCCACCATGATCTAAGCCAGCTGCTCGATCCAACGGTCGGAATCACATCGAGCTGAGTGACGACTGGTTAGGGCCCGGCATGAGACATCATGTTCTTACATACGTTGGAACTCTCGGATAGTTTGGCAATGGCAATTGTGGCAACGACAAGCCCTACGACGATGTATGCGACACCCAGTACGCTGTCTGGCAGTGCGGATACTTGAAGTCGCATCGTAAACAGGTGAAGAATGGAACTCACTGCAAATCCACCTGACCATGAATGAATTTAACTCTCACATTCCGATGGAGAAGCGAACACCGATTTCCAAATCCAATGCAGGTACAGCGTTACTGTTTGTCCGATTACACATTTCTTTCGTGTCAGCGGGCGGACCTGATAGAAGGTCACCCCGACGAAAGTCACCTTCTTCAAGTTGCTGTGCCGTAGGTCACATGGCACATCGAAACCAGGGATGCTTTCGAACGTTTTACCGCCCGTACTGATCACATTCGAAAGCGGACGTGGCCTGTGAAACGCGGGATGGGCACTCTGAAACAGGCATCCAATGAGAATCGGATGGGTTTTGCTCGTTCAACATGTTCTGTCTTTGGCGAGATACATAATACTCCTTGGTGTGTCACCGTGTGTGGTGTATCTGCTCCATAGCGACGTGCTGTCATGGCGTTGAGTGGGCCAATATTCTTTGAGAATTGAAATAATGTCAGAACCTATCAGGGCTAGGCTGGAGGGCTAGATAGATACTGGAAGAACGATGACATCGTGAGGTAGTCCGGGCGAGGAGTCTGACGGAGACTGCTTCATGGATCCGTTCCGACATCAAATCTATTCGAGAAGGCCCAAGTTAGGATGCCAGACTATTGAGGCCGTGGCCCCGCCGATAGCAACGTCTGCTCTCCCGACTCGAAACACCTCCCTCTCCGCGCAAGTCTCCTCCTTTTTGCGGGTACCGAGGAATGAACCTCCCGAAGTTCGTGCACCGTGATCGCACGCATCAAATCCTTTTCTAGCCTCTTCTACCGCGGAGACGGTGCGATCGAACGCCCTCCCTCATCGACAAAATTTCATGGAAAGAACTCGCACCGTGCGTACACACCCTCTTCATCGAAGACAACTTGGACCGTCCTTCGACGCATTCTCCACCCCGTCTAGCGGTAGGGTTGGGTGGGACTGGGAGGGAATCCTCAGGGACGTGTGAATACAGGATCAGGTCTGAAGTCGAACACGTCTAAGTGCGTCTCACTAACGGCGTCAAGGTCCGACCTCCATGACCTTCGCAAGCCCAGTCTCTCCCCCTCCTGTATGTCTTGCTTGCCCGCCTTCTTTCGACGGGGTCATGGTAGTACCCTCTACACAGGCAAAGTCTCCACCTTGGCCATCCTGGACTGTCTTGCTGGTCGATATCACGGGCAGGAAAAAGGCATTTTGCTGAATTCGGTCGAGGAGAATGAGAATGATGTACTACAAGAAGGAGAAAACGTGTTGGTCTGGTTTAGCAGTTGCGAACTAGGGGGAATACGGAATTATCGCTGGGTTCAACAACATGGAACACGAGTCATGCAATCTTGGAAATCAGCCTGAGTAACTGCACGCCAAAAAGCCGATAAGGCAATGAAAAGTAGCGTTAATAGATAGGCTTCCGGGATATGATCGCCTGCCACGTACACGTTCCCAGGATCATCGACGGATCGCTTGAGCTCTGTGCAGTTCCTGTGAGGTTGATTGAATCAAAGGGCGAGATCAAACGCGCGCCGTGGGGAGAGGAAGAGACACTGGGTTGCGACGACGTCTGGGTTTTTTTCCTTCGAAACACTTGGTTTATTTGTACGTACACCGTTCAATTCCGAACACGGAGCATCTGTGCAGGTGTTTATAATGGAAATCTGAGTCCTGTTCAGAAACACCATACTCCATCAGGGAAGATGACGATGGGCCGAACGGGGAGCATTGTTATCGATTGCAATAGTGCCAAAAAGGAGGATCTAGCGTTGGGAATATAGTCGCATATCACGATGGTATGAGCAGGTCACAGTACAAACGACGCTGAAAACCAACGTGCGTGAGAACAAGGAATCGGTGGGGCGACGGGGCCAACTCACCCGTCTGCTTCAATCCAACCCACCCGTTGATGCCCGCAACCCAGACTGCTGGGGCACGAACAACCTCTTGACTAGCGTATGGCTTCTGTCGAACAGGCCATTCGTGGGAGGGTGAGCGAGACCCGACCCCCCACCCTCCCGCCTACATAGGTCGCGTAAACAGCAAGCTCGCACTGGTTCTGAAGGGAGTAACCTGGTCATCGAAAGCCCTCGCGCGCTGTTCTTGGACGTCGGTCGACTGTACCATCAAGTCGTCGCTTCGCCTAGTATGTCCATGTTCGAGACGCGACGAGTTTAAGGAGAGTTGGATATTGTCAGTAGGCAAAAATTGACAGCTGAAGCGCCAAAATGGCATTTCATTCCAGTGATTATTAGGACATGCAACCAAGTTGACGCAGAGAGGACAGTTGTGCCATTGTCGAGAACGAGGAACAGCAGTTCAAACTCCGTCGAGTCGAGACTGTCCTGTCTGGAGTCTGCGCAGGTTCAGCTGGTCTCATCATCTGATACCATGCCTTGCGGACAAGATCGCCGTCCATGCTCAGGGAATCCTTACCTGGGGACTGCATCGTCGTTGAACCCGAACTAGATATTCAGCAAGGTAATCATCATCTTCAACCAGGTTACGCCAACGAGACTCATTCTCAAACGACGGCGGGGGCCGAGAGCCATCGAAGCACCACAATGGTGAAGAATCATCGCAGCCTTATGCACCACTATCCTAACTCTTTGATACCTACAGCTTGGTCCCTGCATCTGGCCCATCGTAAAGGCTTGGGTTTGGTACGTCCATGCACGTCGGTCGATTTCCTTGATCATGCTATGCCATTTCTGGTTACTGCGAGGCTGACTCGGAGTTGTGGCCATCACCTGGGTCACTAGTCTGTGCGAAGCTCTAAACCATCTTCGGTATCGCTCCTGTCTCAATTTTGATGCAACTTCGCTGGCTTCATTGCGACGCTGCGTCGAAAGTCGACCTTCACGACGAATGAACAAGACACGGTTGGAGTACATGGACCCACGGTTTGATGCCGCGCATGACAGTGGGAACGGAAAGCATCGAGTTCGTGCCTCCGTGATGTTGCGTGGTTTCTGCAATAGTCCCATGTACCGCCTGACAATGTGTGCGGCACAGAACCAACTCGCACGGGCAGGGGAGAAACTCCTTTGAGACCACTCCTACATTTTGCTGCCAGTACGTCGGGGGATGCATCAAGCTCAGAAGAGCATACACATAGGTAAATTAAATTTCTGAGCTACTGCTCAGAGCACTACCATTATCTACTATCCATCAATCGCACGGCGCTACTGCTCCTCCCCGATTTCGACCCGAATTCTTCGATCAAAACTGGCGCGTATTATCCCCCAACACTTCGAGTTGAATTACCTCCGATTCGTCTGCGTCCCCATCCACGATCTGACCCTGCCACGGGATGACATCCGCAAATACAATCGCAGACATGACCGCGTGTTGACTGGAAACTGGTTGCGACAACACTCCGAACCCGGTGTCGACTCCCTGCCAGCTCTCATAGTGGTCACGGTCATACAGCTCTCGCACGCTGATGATGAACCGAGGGATAACGGGGCATAGGGTTACGTAACCAAACAGGTTCAGGAAGAGCAACGAAGTGGTGTTGACTGTAGGCGTGTTTTGGAACACGATAGTGATGTTGAAAAGCGTGTTCCTAGCAGTTCAGGGAAAAACATCCGAGTGGTTAGCTTTTGTGTGCATACTCAAGAGTAGGATGAGTAGGAGAATGTGATGGTGACGAATCGAAACGAGAGGGGGGGGCGGGGGAAAGCGAGACGTACGCAAGGAAATAAAGAATACCATCTCTCACAAGTAGTTGCATGTACCGGTTGGGCTGCCACTGCTTGGTCGCTTTGTACATCTCAACCGATTCATTCAAGGTACGGATGACAGCGAGAACCAAAAGTATAGCAGCGAGAACAAATCGCGGGATTGCAACATACAAGTTAAGCAGCAATGGGGTGTTACTCAATGAGGGATTGCAAAAAGAGAAATCGATAATTTGGACAATTGTGACTGGCAGAAGATGCAGGACCAACTGTATGAGTTTACAGTGACATGCAGTTTGGCTCGAGACATACCCGAGAGGTGGGTATTTGGATTGTAGTAGATACCTGTCAAAACAAAGGAAACAATGACCTGTGGCACGTAGATGAACAGGAGGACACAGATGATCCTTTTGGATCGATTCCACATTGCATACACCCGCAAGATCATAACCACTGTAATCAAATCGCGGTTTGGGGATGGGATGAGGGGGTATAGTAACTTACGATCGGCAGCATTCAGGAACACCAGGAACCCCCAGACAGTTACCAGAAAGATTATGGTATCTTCGGAAAATACATGTTTTATGCTGATATTGTGGAAGACATTAAGTTGATGTGCTTACACCTGTGGGACTATCATTAATATAGTTTGCGATCCAGATTTAGATGCATACGTCTATCAGAAGACAATCATTAATGGCAGACAAGGTGCAAAGCGGAAAAACGAACTCTCGCAGGGACAAGGAGAAAGGTACTACAATCTGCGAATGTATCTGATCAGCTCAATGAACCTCCGATTTGACTCTGACCATACTGAGGCCACTAAAACTTGAACACATATTTATTGTTAGCTGTGTAATTTGATACGGATTACAGGAACCATAGACCTACATAACCCAACACAAACCGTCATAGCGGATCTACGGAAGCGTCAATTCAGAACATGTACAATGGAGCATCCACTCAGCCTTTATACGCACTATAAAGAACACTGTAGACACCCAGGTCCAGCGTCTTCGCTGTGGGACTGTCAGGAACTAGTGGCGCTTGGTGATTGTTGCCTTGTTACCCAAATATAGTCTATCTTTAAATATTGTCGGCTAACACATAAGACGTGGAGAGTTGAATAGCATACCTCTCTCGAAAATGTGAGGACTGTGGTCAAAGGATTGCGATGGTCAGTCCAATTTGAGAAGGATGGTGTGCAGAAAAGGAATACTCACGATAATCATATACGACAGCAGTGATAAGAATAACTGCGTTGGTCTATAAGATTAATGAGCGGCCAAGGGTGCGAGCGACCGTACTGGACACATAGTTATTCATCTGGAGAAGCTCCAGCGCAGATAGTAAGCCGGATGACATGACGGGTACAAGATAAACAGCAATGTTTGAGTGTTTAACAAAAAGATCGAGAGTCGAGGAGAGGGGGGTTGCCAGTGGTTCAGCCTTGAGCTTGGGGTCCCATGGCAGTTATATTTTGTATTGGCATATTGACGAAGACTGGTTCGGAACAAAGAGTGATCTATGCCACCGACGTTCCACAAATAGGCGATACAGGATGGAGGCAATGCGAGAGGCGCCGAGAGCGTGTTCGTTGGCGCGCAGTGAACAGTCGTTCCTTTGCCCAGGATGGGAACAGGCCTAAAAGAAAAGTGTCCGGCAAGCAATAATCTGACCGGCCAATCCTACACAAGGTGAGTTGTCGTTCCTTTCGGTCCACCTCGTCCTTAATTTGTTTACAGGCTCTCATTTTTCCTTTACAGAAGTTCAGCATGAGCAACCGCGTTTATCGAGCGATTGTTGAAGACGTTCCTCGAATAGGTGACGTCAACCGAACTGTTTCTTACACATTGTTGTATAGGGCTGTTGTGGTAGGCTCGGGGTTGGGACTGGGACTGGGAGGGAGTCTTCAGTGATACGTGAATGCAGAGGGTCGGGTCTGAAGCCGAACATGCATCTCACTGATGGCGCTAAAGTCCAACTTCCATTGCTTTCGAAAGCCTAGTTTCTCCCCCTCCTGTACGCCTAGCTCGCTCGCCTGTTTTCGATGGGGTACCTTGATGCCATCACAGGGTAATACGACGCTACACAGGCAAAGTATCCACCTTGGCCATCCTGGACTGTCTTGCTGGTCGACGTCACGGGCGAAAAAGGCGTTTTACTGAATTCAGTCGAGGAGGATGAGAATGATGAACTACAAGAAGAGAAAAGGAGACCGTGTTGGTCTGGTTCAGCAGTTGCAAACTAGCGGGAATATGGAATTACCGCTGGGTTCAACGACATGGAACACGAGTCATGTAATCTCGGAAATCAGCCAACATGACGGTCACTGCACGCCAACATGCCGATAAGGCAGTGAAAAGTAGCATTAATAGATGCTTCTGGGATATGATCACCTGCCACTCACACGCTCCCAGGACCACCGACACATCGCTTGAGCTCTGTGCAGTTCCTGTAAAGTTGATCGAGTCAAAGGGTGTGATCAAATGCGCGCCGTGACGAATGGGAGAGACACTGCGTTGCGACGATGTTCACGTTCTTTTTGCGAGCCCTTTGAAACAGCTGGATTGTTTGTATGTCCACCGTTCAGCTCCGAACGCGAAGCATCTATGCAGGTGTTTTATGATGTAAATCTGAGTCCCATTCAGAAACACCACACTCCATCAGGGGAGACGATGATGGACCGAACGGGGAGCGCGCAGTTGTTGATGCGATGCGGTGTATCGATTGCCGACTCGACGGTACAGTCGACCGATATGCAAGCACATTCGCCGCGCATGAAACACATAGATTTGTTTGTGGGGCCTTCGATGACGGGGTTACTGCCTTCAAGTTCACAGCCCCATCCAGCTCCATTTATATTTGGGCCAACTGCGAAATTTTTCTGTTTGCGTGACCTGTACAGGCTGGAGGGTGTGGGATCGGGGTCTCGCTCACCCTCTCACGAAGGTCCTATTCGACACATAGCCATGCTAGTCAAGCGTAGCTCTTTTCCCCCGCTTGCGTCGCTAGGTCGTTGTATGCCTATCCGTCTCGGCTCCCCAGCCATAGGGGGGAACTACCAGAAGCGCAGCTTTCGAGGTCGCTGTGTATGTTGGCGAATTCACCGCCGCATTCCGTGTTGTCGTGTCAGGTGGTGGGGCTAGGGTCCAGGTTGTTTGTTGCCCAGCAGTCCGGGTTATGGGCACTGATGATTGAGTAGAGGTGGGTTGGATGGAGCAGACGGGTGAGTAGGCCCCGTCACCCTCACCTCTTCCGAGTCTTCCCTAGCTCTTCCTTGTTCTCACGCACGTTGGTTTCAGCGTTGTTTGGACTGTAACCTGCTCATCCCATCGTGACATGTAACTATATTCCCAGACCCTCCTTTTTGGCACTGAATAGCCTGAGAAGATGTCGGTGTGAATAGAGGTATACCCAGTTCTCGTGTGCATTACCCACCCCTATCCTCCACCCGATCAGACGATACGACGTGCGGTATGGGACTCACCAAAATATACATCAGACTCGGAAGCTGTGTCTCTAGCGGCACTCCCTGTTGAGGCGGATGGACGGGCACGGCTGAGCGACTTGAGCGGGGCCAAGACCGGCGCTTGACCGCCTGGCTATCTGTAAAGGAAGGACTTTCATGAGATATGAGCCTAAGTCAGCAACTTTCGCGTTGTTCCTTGATCATATCACCGCCCACGCAGCGGAAGGAGCCAACCCGTATCAGAGAGCTGTTATCATATCTCCATTTATCTTTTTCGTTGAATTTTCACTTGGGCGTTTGGCGCTCGTCCTCCGGGCTCAAACTATGCTGATTAGGATTTGATCCGACTTTTCAGCATTATCAACCAATCGCATAAGGCAGTGCTGGAGAGCCAGGCTGTGACTGGAGTGATATACTGGAAGCACGTCATAGACAACTGCTGGGTAGACGGATTACCTGGATGAAACTCCAAGGCAGAGAATGTAGCACGGGTTCAAGATCCTCCGTTCCACTATCGACGCCGTACGGCGCAGAGACCAGACTGCGTTCTGCCAGTTCCAAACGCAGGTCGAAACTTGGCAACGGCTTGCTGTGCATATCATCTTTCAACCGGCTCGGTTCTTTAGATATCACTTCGGGGGCCGTCATAATTTTAGACGGGTGATGGCGAAGCCCGCCGGCTAATCGATTCTTCTCCGAAAATTCGGCCAATCTTAGCCCCTTGCTAACTCTGCACCCATGGTCTTGGTAATTGGACACATCGTGATCGTCGGCACTTCCCATTAAAATTTGGGAAGGAGAGTGAAACGTACCTCTGCGTGTTTGCTGTAGGGGAGTTCACAATGGGAAGCCGAGACTCAGAGATGGAGATCCAGGCGACGACTCGGACGCGTAGTGCGATTTGGCCACCGGCTGGAATACCGACCAGAAAGTGGGAAAAAATTCTCGTCCGCTGCCGGTGTGTGGGAGTGAAATCCGTGTTGCGAATGGCACAGTCGCGGACAGAGGTGAGGTCAGGGTGGGATCGTGATCGACATCAAAAGGCCCGGTGTAGGGAGTTTTTTCTGAGGCGACGAAGCTGAGATGGCGTAGAGAACGGAAAGAAGAGAGAGAAAAGTCGCTGTTCGTTGTCCAATGAAACTGGCGCAAACAAGATGGAATCTCAGCTGGGCGTTGGGATCCAACACCGTCACGCGAACCCAACCGGAGCAATTGAAAGAGCCTAGCAATGTCATGACTGAGCGCAAAGTTGTTGCAGATCAGCACTTGCAACTCAGAGTCATTAGTCAGCATAGGCTCTACCAGACCGAAGTTAGAAATGGCAGTGTTGAACAAAATGAGTAACGTTTCCTCTTGTGCAGATGTTTCAATACTGTACACCTGCAGAAGTAAAGCGTGCCGAAATGGGGCAGAGTGAGCTACGGAAGAGGGTGTGCGGGTGACGGAGCCAACCTTCAAAATCGAGCATAACAACCAAAGCGGCATCCTTCGTCGGCCTCACCGACATCCACACCACTTCCGTCGTCCGCATCGCCGACCCAGCAAATAATATATCGACGAGAGCAAACTCTTCCCGACCGACTTTTCCCGCATCAAGGACACTACCTGGACAGGCTACTATGAACAAACCGGGTCGTACACCAACTTCGACAGCGACAGCACGCACCTTGGATATCATCCACGATTGAAGAAATCGGACTGATACCATCCAAACGACAGACTATCCACGATCCGATTGACGTCCATGCCAAACTACGACCTCTCCAGCTCAGGCGAATACACCCCGTCTTGGAGTAGCATCGGAACCGGTTTTCTTTTGCGAGTGCAATGTGGACCGGAATCAGGAACAGGAAATCGACGAGCTATTTGCCTGTGCGGTCCCGGGTCAATTTCGGGGATCCCAACCCCATATATACACCTCAGCGGCAGGGACTACAAACAACGCGGCCGAGTTCTGAATAGACTTCCCCCATCAACGACACTCACGCGGAGAAAATGAAACAAGAGCAGACACACCGAAATCGGAGTGTTACCAAGAAAACAACCTTGCCTGCGCCTGCGAAGCAACAAGACCACCACCTCGCGCCCACCCACAAAGTATGCACGACGAAGGGAAGACCCCTCACTGATCGCGCTGCCCCACGCCTGAAACCCGCGTGCGTCGCTGAACACGAAAACATGCAACTGGAACTGTGAACGTGAGACATCAACAGCACAACAGCAGTAACGTAAGTGATGCGTACCTTGTCCAACGACATGACCGCTGGCAGTTTCTTCTACATACTTGATGCCAACAAAAACACCTGCCCAACCATTTCACGATTGAAGAGTTTTCTGTGGTCGCGCGCGATGGCAGCATCCACACCCGCCAGAACATCGAACAAGATCTTCTCTCCTTCCAGAAGTTGCGTGGGTCTGGTCCAAACGCTATAGCAAAGGTCCAGCGACACCGACTCACGGAGACGAACAACGAAAACCTACAAGACACACATCACGGAATAGCCCAATGGCAAACTGAACGTATATCTACGCCTATTGTCCTCGGACCGAGCTGTAACTCGTGCTGATCTTGAGTTGTCAGGTTTATCAAATGCACCGTGTACATCACCATTAAGTTTTTTTGTGACGCCCATGAACGTTCGAACCCTAGGACGCGGTACGACGTCGACGAAAACCTGCCTGCCACTGCACAGTCAAGTATGGACTGAGTACATTTCAACGCGGCCACCGCTTGGTAGGAGGCTTTACCTTGCCGGAGAAGTAGGAAGACTCCGCACTCTTCCGTATCCTCGGTGAGTGCTTCTTCGGTTGTGTTATAGTCCGGCTTGGGTTGCGAGCTCTCTGAGTTTGGATGTTACCAAAAATGTTGCAAGCTTCGCCGGTTTCATTGTGATCCTGCGTCCGAAGCCAACCTTGCATGCCAACAGCACATTGGTACCGCACGGGATTGGGACACGAATTCCCGAGTTCATGCCTCCGCAACCTTGCGGTCGTGACGCTCACCCATTTCCTTCGTAATAGTAGCCTTTGGTTATATCGTATACACCATAGTAGCCCTCGAGGAATGTGAACAACGTGCTGGTTTCTGCAATAGCCCTGTATAACTCCTGAAAGTGTTCGCATCACAGAACCAAATCGCACGAGTGGAGAAGCTCCCTTGAGAGCACTTCTATATAAATTGTGCTACATCGGGAAATGTTATTAAGCTCAGAATACAAGGTGTATGCATAGGTAAATTAGATATTCGAGTCAGTCCATTCAAAGTACCACCTCAACTGTCTATCAATGGCTCAGCGCTCGTGCTCATCCCCGGTTCCAACCTAAAGACCATGTTCAAACCTGACACGTACGATCTCCCAACACTTCGAGTTGAATAGCCTCCGATTCATCCGTGTCCACGGCCACAATCTGACCCTGTCCCGGGGCGACATCCGTCAATGCGATCATATACAGGGCCGCATTTTCACTGACCATGAATTGCGGCAACACGCCGAATCCGGTGTCAACCCCCTGCCAGCTCTTACAGTGGTCACGGTCATACAGCTCTCGCACGCTGATGATGAACCGAGGGATAACGGGGCATAGGGTTATATAACCAAACAGGTTCAGGAAGAGCAGCGAAGTGCTGTCGACTGTAGGCGTGCTTTGGAACACGATAGTGATATTGAAAAGCGTGTTCCTGATCAGAAGAAAACATCCGAGTGGTTAGCTTCTGTGTGGATACTCAAGAGTAGGACGGGTAGAAGAATGTGATGGTGACGAATGGAAATAAGAGAGTGCGGAAATGGTGACGTACACGAGGAAATACAGAATTCCGTCTCTCACGAGTAGTTGCATGTACCGGCTGGGCTGCCACTGCTTGGTCGCTTTGTACATCTCAACCGACTCATTCAAGGTGCGGATGACAGCGAGAACCAAAAGTATAGCGCCGAGAACAAATCGCGGAATTATAACATACAAGCTAAGCAGGGATGGGTTGTCGCTGAATGAGGGATTGCAAAAAGAGAAATCGACAATTTGGACAATTGTGACTAGGAAGGGGGCGGCAGAAGATGCGGGACCACCTGTGTGAGATTGCAGTGACACATGCAGTTTGGCTCGAGACACACCAGAGAGGTAAGTATTGGGATCGTAGTGAATACCTGCCACAACAAAGGAAGCGATAACCTGTGGCATGGAAATGAACAGAAGGACACAAAGGATCCTTTTGTATCGGTTCCACATTGCGTACACCCGCACGATCATCACCACTGTAATTGAAATCATGGTCGGCAAAATGGAACAAGGGTGCAGTAACTCACAATCAGCAACAGTCAGGAATATTTGGAACTCCCACTCAGCTACCAGAAAGAGTACAGTACCTTTGGAATATCCATGTCTCATGCTGATATTGTGGAAGGCATTAAGTTGATGTGCTTACACCTATGGAACTGTTATCAATACACTTTTCAACCAGAGTTTAGATGCATACTACATCTACCAGAAGACAATCATTAATGATAGACAGAGTGCAAAGCGGAAAACTGACTTTGGCAGGGCCAGGGACAAAGGTACTACCAACTGCAAATGTATATGATCAACTGAATTAACTTCCAATGAGAGTCTGAACATACCAAGGCCACTAAGACTTGAGCACGGATCCATTGTTAGCTGTGTAATTTGATATGCATTACAGCAACCGTAGACCTACATAGTCATACAAAGACCGACATAGCGGACCTACGGGACTGTCAATTCGGAATATGTGCGATGAAGTGTCCCATACGCACTAGAACAAACATTGTAGAGACCCAGGTCCAGGGTCTGCGCTGTGGGACCATTGTCAAGTACTTGGTGCTTGCATGATAATTTCCTTACCCAAACATAGTCGATCTTTAAACATTGTCAGCCAACGAATCAGATGTGGAGAGCGAAATAACCATACCTCTCTCGAAAAGGTGAGGACTGGTAGGATTGCAATCGTCATTTCAATTTGGGAAGGATAGCGTGCACGAAAGCATCACTCACAATAATCATATACGACAGCTGTGATAATCATAACTGTGTTCAAGTTTGTCTATAAGATTAATAATTGACCAAGGAAATGAGTGACCGTACGGGACACATAGTTATTCATCTGGAGAAGCTCCAAAGCAGACTGTAAATCGGACGACATGACGGGTACGATATAAACAGCAATGTTTGAGTGTTTAACAAAAAGATCAAGAGTCGAGGAGAGTGAGGTTACCTGTGGTTCAGCCTTGGGATCCCATGGCACTGGCAGTTATATCTTTTATCGGCGTATTGACTATTTGCTTCAAGACTCGTTTGGAACAAAGAGTGATCTACGATCCGCCAACGTTCGCCAGATAAGCGATACAGGATGAAGGCAATGCGAGAGCGGCTTCGTTGGCGCCCAGAGAACAAAGTCGTTGTGTGTACAGCACAGGAAGTGCACAGGACAGCAGCCTTGAAGCATCACTGAGGTCAACACCGCATTTCTACCATTCGTTCATTACCAGGCGCTACTATAGATCAAAAACGCTGGGGGGCGACCATCCGAATATTGACCCTGATCAGCGTTCGTTACAGCAGCACTCAGCCCGGGGGACCTATGAGTGGGCTGAAACTATATCCTGGCTACCCCACGCCTACCTGACAGAGTGCTTCGCCAATATGTATATAATTCTAATCCGTCGTTTGTGTTGACCTCGACTCGAAGATCGAGGAATTATTTCATCATAGAATGCCTCGGGGTGAGTGATCCACGTCCATTCGCGCCAACCTACCCGTAATGGCTCGGTGATCGAGAAATTGATAGTTGACGAAAATCAGCAGTGCCTCCTCACCAATACTACAGATCTCACCTCCATGCCATCTCAGGTTAGTGTGGAGACTGCGGAAGTGATGCGGAGAACCACCCTGTTTCTACCACGATGGTCTGAACGGTGATCTTTGACTAGCATGCTGCATGTCGAAGAGGACCTTCATGAGACGGTGAGCGAGACCCCGATCCCCCACCCTTTCGCCTGCACAGGTCACGTAAACAGTAAATTCGCACCGGTTGTGAAGGGAGTAAGCCCGTCATCGAATGCTCCATAAACAAATCTATCGGTTTCGTGCACGATGACCTATTGTTCTTGGATATCGATCGACTGTACAGTCAAGTCGTTGATTGGCCAGGTATGTAAGTGCTCGGGACGCCCGAGGAGGCGATCCACGGGAGACACTTGAAGTCTCGGATGATCTTTTCCGCGGGAGGGAGACGGACAGGCGAGTCCATTTTTATAAAGCTGGCAGGGGGACGGGGTCCGGCAAGGATGGGGGATGAAACGCAGAAGGAAGCGTCGGCGAGATGATAGGTGTGGAGATGGCGTTTGGGACGTCCCTTTCCCACTCAAAAGGAGAACGGCTGGAGGCGGAGGTATTGTCTGAGCGACAATGGGCACATGGAGGGTGAAACGAGGGATGGAGATTATGTTCGAACGAATGTTCGGGCCCATGGGGACGGCGGAGAGCATCCATTGTTCTCGTTGTCCGTCGCCGATACTGGCATCACTGTCCGCGGGGTTGGCACATCGCGAGTGCGGCGACATGTACGAAGCACGTGGTGAGGTCCCGAGCAGTCGGCATGTCGTCCGAGTTAGATGTCGGGACGACCTCTGGAAGGAAAACAACGTCGTTCGCAGTGTACTCGCAACCAAGACTCTTCCCAGACGTCGTAGCAACAAAGAGACTGCAAAAATCACCATACGGGAGACCATGAGAACCCGCGCAGACATTCCGGTGGCCCCAGACATGTCGAGTTTGACGGTGTTTCAACTGTTTTCGGGGCGGGAGGAAGAGTGCTAGAGAAAAGTGTGCGAAAATACTTGTAATCTGATCTCATTCGTTACACCTCCAAACTCCAACATTGGGATTTTTTGCAGACTCTGGTAAGAAACATGGGTGGTATACTGATGATGCGGTAAATAAATTCATATTGTATTATAATTAGAGCCAGCAAGATGGGGAGGCTTCCCGAATCCCCACATCCTGAGGGTGGCTGTGCCCCCGCCCGAACCTAGTACATAATCGCGCGTTATCTGTATCTACATTTTGTGTACACCCGGTACCGCTGCCTCGAGATTCCGCGCCCCGACCAAAAATGGAAGGCAATCCTACACAGCCGTGGCTTTTCCATGGCTTGTCTTGTAAATATTTCGAGCTAAGTATCCTTCTCGCATGAAGTTTTGGCCATGCTTACCTGCTGCTCCTGCGTTGTATCTCCTGTAACCAAACTAACTTCCCTATTACCGAACTGGATAGTCGTCAGTGTAGCCTTCGGTGCTCGTGCTGGGTCATAAGAGTCCTGGGGGGTCTCATCGTCGTTGCGATTCCAACTTTGTTTATTTGTCCATATGGTAGCAAATACAACTCCTAGGATTGCGACGTACTGAAATAGAAGGTGAGTTAAATATGATTGAGCCGAGATTTTAAATACTCACATTGTTCGAAAGTAGAATGTATGATCCATTGATGAAGGAGGGGTCCGTAGCGATGAGAATGATGGATGCGACGTTCATGACAATTCTGGTAATGATAAGACTCGAGATAGCATGAGGGCACAGAAAGACGCACGGAAAGACGAAGTTGCCCAGAGCGATAAGGAAAAGAGTGTTAATCGTGGCGAGCAAGCTCCCTAGAAAACCGGTAGTAGTTGGTTCAAATGTATCATGGATTAGTATTAAGGCTTACTGCTTCTGAGCTTGAACGTTCCCGGTTTTCGACAGGCATATAATTTATACAAGAAATATACAGAAGCGTAACTAGAATTCATGAGCAGAGGGACAAACATATTGAAACACGGGGACACATACGTGTTATCGACCATCTGGAGGGACCATTCAGTCATGATATATGGGTTTCGTGGCCAGGTAGACTCGGCAGCTAGCAAGACACTGGGGAGTTGACCGCTGCCATGCGTAAAAGAATTTAGATACAACACGACCGCGATGAATCTTCCACATTTTACAACGACCGGAAGTAGCAGGACGGCAAATAAAACACGTTTAGGCGTCCTGTGTGGAGGATAAAATGCAAGAACACGGAACAGAAGGATGGAGTCAATGAAGACTGGTGAGACGATAGCAAAAGCTATGACCGCCGTGAGGAGTCCCTGGGAGACAGGTTGGAGAGGGTAAAGGATCTGCTTTGTTTCGAGAGCGGCATTGAGTGCTGCTTCACAGATGCCACTGCAGCAGGCAAGGATATTGAGGATGAAAACAGGGCGTCTTCGAACTTCAGGGGTGGAGAAGAAGAGTAATGTGATCACGAGTGGAACTAGAGCTGCGCCAAGAGGTGTTAGAATGAGGATGAAGTTGAGTGACGGAAGTATTGACGCAATATAGTTGAGGCCTGGAGGTGGTGGTGGCGGGAGGGAAACCGTACCGCTGGACATTGCTCCTTGAAAGTTCTACGGTCAGATTGAAGCACAGAGTCGTCTTTATAAGAGTCTCAGCATTCCCATTCGTAGCACTAAAATTCGAATGAGATAATTTTTACACCACTCGTTGAGCGTTACGCAGGACGTATTGTTGTAGGAGTGGCATCGCCTTGATCAATCACGAAGATAGAATCAACCTCTAAATGAAAACACAATATTAAATCCACTCACCATCTCCGCATTTACGTCGTCGTCAACAGCGCAGCATGAGCTAACTTGATGGGATGTCATACTTTTATTGGCTCACATCCTTATCTGCTGTGCCCCGGCTTATAATAAATATTTTGTGGCAATCCAATAGGATCCCGGCTCTGATAAAGAATGAGTAAGCCCCATATCATTGTCGTCATCTGACAACCCTGTGCAAAACAATTTGAAATCAAAACGGAACTGGTTTGACTTTCGGGGAACGAAGCGTGAAAGCAGTCAGACCAGAATAAGATATATGTAGCGCTGTTACGGATGAGAAGGGTGGAAGATTGATATCGAACCTGCATTTCGGAATGGCTTCATAACTTGCCGTGAGTTTCGAGTAGCAGTTTGCTTCCCCGAGTCACGGAGTCAAGAGCTAGGACTCTACTCTTAGACTCGACCATGGGCCGCCGATGCCTGGATATTCCTCACATGGATTTGATTTGGAGCCATTATTGAACGTGGTTTTGATGATGAAAAGATGGGATCTTGAAGGAGCTTCTGGTGTCGCAACTAACAATGATGTGATGGCAAGACGCTGTGAATTGAACGGCAAATACCGAGTGAACAGCCTGAGGCGCACGAATAGTCGTATGACAGTCATTCCCACTTTGTTCCCACTATATCAATACCTCGCGCGTACTACCTCTCACCGTTCGTTATACCTCGATCGTCTCTTTATTGTCCTGGTAAGATCAAGCACTGAATTCGTCTTGAAAAGTAGTATGGGGTTCATCACTCAATCATATCCTGAAGTTTCGCTTGATACAGCACAACCAGAATATGACTATATTGTTGTAGGTAAATATCCATTCCTTTCGAAGCCTTCAGTTCCCTTTACGACCGACAACCCTTATCTTCCAGGAGGAGGCACCGCAGGATGCGTAATTGCCAACAGGCTCTCTCAGAACCCGAAAAATCGCGTCCTTTTGGTCGAACGAGGACCTCTTGCCGATTCCTGGATCTCGCGCGTACCGCTTTTATCGTCTGATTTTGCTTCAGATGGTTCGCGAACACGGAAGGTTTTGAGCACTCCTCAAGTTGCCGTTCAAGCGAAGTCATTCGGACTGTATACTGGGTCCACGCTGGGAGGTTCTTCGAGAATAAATCAGATGATTTACACGCGTGGATTGCCAGCGGAATATGATGCTTGGAGGGATGCTGGGAATCCCGGCTGGGGATGGGATGATATAAAGCCGTATTTTCTCAAATCAGAGAAAGCTTTATACGAGTCGAACCCGTCGGACCATGGAAGAACTGGTATGCACATCGTTGACCTCTGGTTGGTGTTTCTTTGTTTAAACGTCGATAGGTGAATGGTGTAACCAGACGTCGTCTGACCTGCAATTTCCTGGATTTCCCTAGTACGTTCGCAAGCTGATTTATTTGCTTTTATGAACAACGTCAATAGTGTTATCACCGCGGCAGAAAGTATCGGCTTGCCCTACATCGAGGACGTGAACACATCTAACGCAAACGGCGCTGCCGGTTGCGGACGTCTACATTTTACCAGAGACCAAGATCAACACCGACATTCGGCCTACCACGCCTTCTTACCAGCGGATTTGTGTCACCAGCGCAAGGCCAACCTTCATATCGTAACGAACGCTGCTGTAGACTCGCTGGTGATCAACGGAGACCGATGCGAGAGCGTTAACGTTAGGAGCAAAGGTGTGAGGAAGACCATAAGATCTAAATACGAAGTTATCTTGTCTGCTGGGCCTTTTGGCTCGCCGCATCTTCTCATGCTGAGGTCTGACCTTATCTTTTGTATCTCAACGCACTAGCACGTCACTGATACATCACCGCCATTCTTAGCGGTATAGTGAAACAACCCAAAAAGCTTGTGGCTCAAAGGTTGCACTAGAAACACTTAGACTTGGAAGTGGAAAGGAGAAGCTGAGGCTACTCTGATCTTTGAGGGGAAAAGACCAAGAGAACTAGACTGGAGTTCTCTGGCCGTCTATTGAGAGCTTATATACTACATGGGTGTGTACACCTGTGTACGTCTAATCTACG